>QVOA01010401.1:0-11154 GCA_014825685.1 Pseudomyrmex cubaensis | reverse complement strand
AGATATGTCATGTTAATGTATGATAAGCGGTTCTTGCTTGTGTGCGTATCCCCACCACGTCGGTGTTCTCATAGCACGGAATAGAACCATGTCCTCGAAAAACGATTACACATTTTCGTATGGGCCTGGCCGCTCTCAGGTTTCTCTCTGCGCGTGTACATGGTTTGATGTTGCCGATATACATTATCCGTTGGACATTGCGCTGACATACGGGGTGGCAAAACGATTGCACATTCTTTTATGAGCTTGACCGCTCTCAGGGGATCGATTTGTGTATCACTCAATGTAGTGAAAATTACAGTAAAAGTGAGCAAATTTACTAAAATATCTATGATCTTATTGGTCAACAACTAGTGAATTTTCTCACTTTTGTAATTTTCATTACATTGCATAGATACACAATCGACCCCTAGGCTTCTCTCTAATAAGGCGCGTTTCTGCCGCGCGCGCAATATCGACTCTCGCAATTGCGATTCTCGAAATATTGCGCGCTTCGATACACTGATAGTAGTGGCGCGTAGTAGTGGCGGGCGCGCGACATGAAGCAAGACTTCTCTCAAATTCGTCCCGTATTTGTCGCGGTTATTGTTGTCTTTCGCGCGAATATCGGTAGTACGTGTGTGCCGCAAAGTGTCGGGCGTTCGCAGTGATACATAATTAATTTCGCGCGGTCACTGGTGATACTAATTAACGAGGTGAAGTTGTTTCGCGGCCGATCGCGCTTTTCGCGAGACGAAACAAAATTGACCAACGCGCGACGCAAAGCAGAGGTTCGACCTGTTTCTTGATTTGTCGGAATTATTATCATCTCGCGCACAAATATCGTTAGTACGTGTGTGTCGTAATGTATCGGACGTTCGCAGTGATGCATAATTAGTGTCGCGGGTGTAACGTTAATTGGCGAGTTTTGTAGTTTCCGTGAGGCGCGCGCGGAAACAAAATGTCGGGTATGCGCGTTGTTGCAATTACATGATGCGTGTTTAAGAAACAAAAAACGTAAAAAGGAACGATGCAAAAATTGCACAATATGTTACAGTGTAGCTGTAAAAGAGACGATTTTAGCAAGCAGCATTGATGCATCTACACCGGAGAAGTTTCGAGCAATCGAGTGCTGGCACTCGACGGTAAAATTACAGAAATTTGAATCTTGTTTATTTACTAAAGTTATGTATTTTGATAATAAAACTTTTACATTTGATACTTACAAGTATTTTTTTCTTGTATATATTTTAATAATGAAAATGTTTTGTTACAGAGTAGTGTTGTAGCAAAAGATATTGGTGTACCTGCAGAAAGAGGACGCGGAGAGTCGTTTGAAAGTCGTATTGAACAATTGGATGCTGGCACGAAGGTATATATTTTATAGCCGTTTTAACGTTTCTTGCATTAAAATTGTTGAATTTATTTTCTTGGAAAATTACAGAACTCTATTTATTAAAGTTATATATTTTGGTATTGAAACTTTTACATTTGATGTTTACAAGTATTGTTTTCTTATATGTATTTTAATAATAAAGAAACATTAATTTTTGTTACAGAGTGATTGTAGCAGAAGGTGGCCAGCGCTTGGTACGTACATTTTAGCGTTTTAATAATAGTGTGAAATCAGTGCGAACCGCATGTAGATTTTTTATTGTTAATTGTAAAACATTGAGCACAATTTCAGCTTTACAATAAATCAAAATGCTCGTTCCGTTTTAAAAATAGTGTTTGTTCAAGTTGTAAATGTGTAATGTTTTTTCTTAATTCGCGTATTGTCAAGACTTTATATCGTTATACTTTAGAGAAATTTTATACAGTGATTGAAGTGTGATATAGTAGTATTATCTATAAAAAAAAGTATAGAAGTGGACTATAAAAAAAAAAGTGTAAAAGTGGACTATAGAAGAAAAGTGTAAGTGTTTGAACTTCAGTAAAATTTCAATTTCGCGAGTGTGTTATATTTCGCGTCTTCCGCGTCGCGAGTGAAATAAGTGCGACGACTACGTAGGACGACGCAAAGACTGCTGAGCCACTTCCAAAGAAAGGGACTGAAAGTTGCAGAAGAAGATGCATCGATGGACAACGAAGGGACCGCACAAACATGAGTCACAAAATTAAAGTTTATTACATGTTCCTTTTAGCTACAACTTTTTTTATCTACATTATAAATTTCTCACGCGTACTTGTACAATTATCGAAGTAAATTATAGAACATAAATTTACTTTTTTACTTATTTTCTACGAGATTGTATTATTTTTCTTTAATACGCTAGATCTATATATAAAGAACTCTGTCTCATACGTGCAATTTATACAAATAGAATATTTGTGTATGAATACATATACATCTTGTGTATAATTGATGTATGAATACATATACATCTTCAATGATAGTTGAAAGGAACAATTTTTATATTGCATGCGTAGTGTCGCTTATCAATCGCACTGATTTCTAATGATGCAAAAGAAGACAATCATGTATCGTGGCATGATTTTCTTTACTTGCTGTATTTATACAATTATGGTGATGGAACATATAGGAAATCGTGAACATAACGGAATATAAAACCAAAACAACTCCGTGCATACAGCACAGAACAGAACCAAAACAATGTATAGTTACGTGTACAAAAACATGTACGTTGCGGCGCTAGAGTAGAAAATATACATGTAAAATACGTTCATGGCCGCTCTCAAGCTTCTTTCTCGTCTAAAATCGTTTACTTATGATTGGTTGATCTTTATATTTTTTTTTTTATATTTTGTTTTTCAGACAAGTGACACTCTTAGGAAATGTATCATAAAAAATACATGTTTATACACAATGAATGAAGGAAGTAGATGAAATACATATAATGTAACTTATTGATTTTTTTTTTATTACAAAGGAACTATAGAAAGAAATACACAATAGCTGTACAAATAGCACAAGAGACAGTCAAACTTTCACCAGAATCATTCACTCATGTTCAGATATCGTATATTAATGAATCTCTAGTCTAAAAGCTTAGTTTTTTCTTTTTTGTTGAACATTGAATAAAAGGCACTGGCAAGAATTGCTTCTCTTGTTCTCTTTAATATATACGCCTCTATTTTCGTTTTCGTATTAATGTGTATGAACAAAATTTATATCTTGGAAAAATTTAATCTACCTACTCTTAAACGTAACATTGAGGAGTCACACTCCTTCGTTTGTTTTGAACTATTTTTTACATCTTTTACACTGAACACAATTTTAAGTATCGAAATAATCATCACGCGAATACGCAACGTTATGCAAAAAGTGAAAAGCAAATTTTCTTCTTTCCAAGTCGTGTTCTGGTAAAAATATGTTACAGTAATTAAATTACATATATTTTAGTGTGCTCAGCGTTTGTGTGTACAGGATGTAGCAGGACAGGCAGTGTGTACAGCATACAAATGATATATTTGAGATATTCTGTGTGGAAACATTTTCTCAAAAATTAAGCTTTTCGCGCACGAAAAGCACTTTTCTACATTTTTAACTTATTGGTTTTATGCTGAATCATCTTGCTAGTTCTACCACATGCATTTGTCTTGCCGCATCCTGTATGTAAATCTTGTAAAAGTTTTTATAACAAATATATCTAGCTTGCTAATATGTGCGAACCTATTTATATTGAGAGACACATATAGTAGTTAAAGTCGTCACGATTTCATTCATCCTCGACTGGAAACTGTACAGAAAACATAAAGCATATTCAAGTTTGGTCGCTATGTAATCGATATCATTTGCGCGCGAAAGTACCGAAAGTTTATATCGAAGAATATGTACAAATTATCTTATATTATGCTGTGCCTGCGGCTCAGCGATCTGTTCTCCATTGTGAACCGGTTGTGTCAACGTGTTCTGAAACCACATCATCCAGTTGCTCAGATAATGGCTATCCAATTGATTTTCAGGATTGTCTCTTATCTGCACATCGTTTAATTCTTGAAAGTTGCGAACGGTTCGGAGTTCCGTGAAATTATTGTTCATTGTATGGTTCCCATGCATCCTTACCTCCCTCTTTCTGAGAGCGTCTTTTACTAACCTTTGTTTGCGCTCCTCCTCCGTCTCGATAGCGGACCTGGTGAACCTCATTTCCCTGGCCCTCAAAGCGTCTCGTCGCAATCTCTGCTTCCTCTCCTCTTCCGTTTCCTTAGCGTACTGATTCAGTCGGGCCTCTCGTCGCTTCGCTGACTCTTTGTTCAGTCTTTCCCTCCTCTGTTCCGGCGTCTCGCTCGCGTACAACGACAGTCTCTTGACTCTTCTTCTCTCGGCCTCGCGGTCCAATCTCTTTCTTCTGTCTTCTGGCGTCTCGTTGTACATCCTGTATTCCCTTTTCCGCGCTGCTTCAGCGTCGAGCCTCTTCCTTCGTTGCTCCGGTGTTTCGTAATACATTCTCATCTCGCGTCTCTTCGCCGCTTCCTTCGCCAATCTCTGCAGACGTTCCTCCTCGCTCTCCTGCTCGTACAACTTCTTCCGTTTCTCTCTCATACACTCAGCCTTTTTCCTCAATTTTTCTCTGTAATCTTGATGCGCACTCTTCAGTCTGACATGCTTCTTCGACTTTCTAGTTTTAGGTTTCTCCTGCTCTTGAGTGTCTTTACTGTCTGTCAATTGACTCCTGCGTTTTACGCCGGCGTCATCGACAGAACTTTGCATATTCTGCTTGGCATCTTTCAGGATCCTCAATCGCACGCTGTCGTTACTGCTGTCGCACAACCATTCCGTAGTGTACAACGCATCGTGATCTTCTCCATCCTCCTTCTTTATATTGATATTCAGCCCGTCCAAGAATTCATTTGGTATCGTCACTGCGGACACATTGTAACTGTTTGTCTGTATCTGCTCGACGTTTCGAATGAAGACTTCCGTTGTGTTTGATTGCTTTGGGAATTCAATATTAATGGAGTCAGAATCCAAACTGTCCAAGTAAATAGGATCAGTTAATACATTGGCAATGGTACTGCTCTCCGTGTACTGTATATTTCCTAAAGTGGAATCCGAAATATTCGACTTGCTCCCTTCATTGTCCTCACTGTCAATTGTTTTCTCATTGATTGGATTTTTAGTTTCCTTAATCTCGATAGCACAAAAATGCTGCGCCGCGGTAATTATCTCAACCTCATTGAGATCTGTCTCACATTCATTGTTTCCCTGCTTGTTGTATATAGAGATCAAGTCTGTTGGTTGGATCTTTACTTGTACATCGTCTTCAGATATGTCCATATCCTTGTGCGGACTGGATTGTGAAAGCTAAAACATTACACGCTTACATATAACAAAACATATCTAAAATTCTACTCTATATAAAAGAGTTGTTTCATCACATTTTTTTAACATAACGGTTTTTTGGTTTTTCAATATTTTTGTAACACTGAAAACTATGTGCAACATCTAGAACCTTCATTTCTCTTTGTGACAAAAAATATAAAAGAGAGAGAAAGACGGTTAGTAATAAGAAAAATAGTAAAAACCAACAAATTTTAATCATTATCTTGTCTGAGTGCACAGGATAATTATAGATTGAAAAAAAGCCCAGCTGTCAGGCAAACTATTCCATACCTGCGTATCGTCTGCTTGACAGCTGATTTAAGATGGCAGCGGATATGGCACTTGGAGAAAAAGAGAGAGGAGAGTCAAGCGTTTTTTCGATATCTGCCGACACCACTCTCGACACGCTTGTCATTTTTGTTCTCATGTCACATGGCAATGCTGACAAATCGCGCGTTTACGTAGCGTCCATCGAGTTAATTACGAATTCGCCCGAAATCCATCCGAACGTCGAGCGCAGCTCGGCCATCCACGTCCCTTTCGTCATTGCTAAAGCAAACGCACTAGAAAGTAAACTCTACAATGCAAATTAGATTTCATTCAAGCTAGGTTTTGTATATCTTTGTCCTACATTTGAGAAAGAATAAAGATTTAATGATGTTTTTACAACGAAAACGAGCGTTGTGCACGATCTTATCAGTTTTTAATACAATAAAATTAAACGCTAAGCAGAGGAAAAACTGAGAGGAAAAAAGTCAAATCAGTATAACACGGTACAGAACCAAACTAATCCTAAACATGACGTGTTTTATCCACTAGTTTCGCGGCTATGTAGTTCGCGAAATGTGCACATCGCGGCGCTCGGGAACGGGAATGTTTTCGATATGATAATCGATGTTTCGATTGTCGGAGACGAAAATTCTATTCGCGAACAATATCACAAAACTCTCTTTCTCTCTTATTAATTACATATATAACATATAATATAAAAAAATTAAATATTTATATAATAATATAATATATTATATTATAATTGTATTATATATATACATCAACCCCTCTTTTAACATATTGATATCTCCTATTTGTAAATGCACTTTTAATAAATCTATTTTTGCGACGTACTTTTGCTTGATCCGACGATTTGTCAATATGATTATACAGTTATTTTACATTTCTCATTGACGGAAGACTCATCTTCACGCAGCTTCAATTATGCGTGTAAATACGCACGCAGGAGATTTTAAAAATAATCATTCGATATATTCTCGAATACCAATAAACATACCGATAAATCTCTCGTTCGCTAACTAATAGACGCGCACACAAATGCGCGCTCGCATTTATATATTTTTTTGTCTGTGTCCGCGAGCCGTGTGCCTCTTCCAGAAACACGATCCTCAATCATATACCATTAATTACCGACGCGATGCATAACGATTAGCTTTTTCCCGACCGTTGCCGTCGCCAAAACGCATATCCGAACTGCCGCATCACGCGCGCGCGCGCACACACGTCACTAAACGTCAACTCCAAATGGAAACGTCTTAATTATCGGAGCACGTAGTATCGAGGAGAGGACGGGATGCACCCAGGCGCGTCCGCAAAAACCGGACTGTGAACGAACGACGGAGAACCCCGGGACAATAAGACGAGCTTATATACGGAGGGCGAGCGTTTGTGCCGCTATATAAGTATATCAGACTGTTTCTCGTTTCCCGTCACCAAAAGCGAAGACCTTTATCGTCGCGGCGCAAAGAAATGTCCCGCGAAGACACGATATACGCCAATAAATCGCGGAACGATCCACTATGTCGGCTTAGCTAATTAGACCGATCATTAAAACGACTCTGTACATACAGTGTACATCGATTTTGAATCATGCGGTAAAATTTCAGAGATTTTATGAGTATATTTGAACTGTGCGAGGGAAGAAAACGTATAGAGATTTTAAGGTGTCAAGTAAAGCAGACGCGTAATGTATGGAATACGAAACAGAATTTATTTCCGATCGCAGCAATTAACCAAATTCGATGCGCACGTTTCGCGAACATGAATGCGAAGTCGACCGGTCGCTGCAGAATGCCGCAATGGTTCCTTTTTTTTTTCTCACAACCGCTTGACGAAATCATTAGCGAACTAAATCCAATAAGGGGATCCGGTCATCCGCAGAATGTAAAAAATCATTCCTGCCGAAGCGATCGGCAGCATCGCAATCGACATTAATATGTGTGCGTGCGCATATATTCTTAATAAAACATTTTACATATTTACTTATATAGAAAATTTAATATTTTATATTTTTCATCTCTTTCTTTTATATTTTTTTATCCGTTTATTTCAGCTTCAAAGAAGCGCCGTTTTTATACGCCAGAATTCTTCCGTCGCGCGTTCTTTCACGGCCGCACGTTCTTTCCGCCAATTGCATTTTAATCGCGTTCGCCAGGCGAGAGATCGTCGACGCGCGTAAATCGCGAATCGCGCTCGCACACTCGGCGGAAACTGGAACGAATGGCGGAGGTAGACAAACGAACCACACGTACACACACACACATATATATACGCGCAGAAACACTCCGTGAAAAGGGACGTACGGGGGACCCTGCAAAACACACAGAATCGCTCGTTCCGCGCGGAAAGAAAAAGCCACGGCGAGTATAATGGATATCTTTATTATCGGAGCCGCGAGTCGGGGCCCCGAGACTCTTTGCGAGACTCTCCGCAGGCGAAGTTCTCAACCACGATGATCACGACGATGACGTCTCGATCCCGTTCCGGAGCAAGCTCGGGGCCCAATTGGTCCCGCTGGCCCCCCTCGCGACATAAATATTGATGAAAACGATGCGTTTATACGCGAACGACAAGTCCGTCCGCGGTTAAAAAGCCGGGAGATTTATCGGGACGCGATCTGCCGACGACAGCCATTTCCGAACGGATCGTACATCAAGCCGCGCTCGGTCCCGAGATCGCACAGATCGGTTTCCGCGTGTCTCCGAAGTGGCCCGGAGACGGCGGCGCGGGGTTGCGAGCTTCGCTTTTACGTCGCAAATCGCGAGTCTTACTATCGTGTGTCTTTTTTTTTTTTTACACTTATTTCCGAGAGAGATCTATTCTAATCAATACAATATGTCTCGCCCGGGGCGCGCGTGTGTCTCTTTCGGACTTTTGTTTGCGAACCGGTTTAGAATACGGTTGCGAAAAAATCGTTCACCAGTTTTAATCGCCTCGCGCCCGACTATCGCTCGAAAGCAAGCTTGTGGCATTGTCCCTCGCACACCGCAACATCGTTCGACGGTAACTGCGAACCCCCGATTTAAACAATTTGAATTCGAATGACATAAGAACCCTTTTCAATTATTTCTTCGCGAACTTCAATCTTCGTTTCGCACAGTTTTTTTGCGAGCGTTCGATCGCGGACACATTTCGTGCCCCGTGACTTCTAACTATTGTACCGTCGTCACCGCAACTTCGTACAATTATAGGAACGTAGACGAGTCAATACTCACAAAAAACCTTCTCTAAAAATCGCTCGAAGAGATGGGGCTTCGCACATTCTAAAACGCGCCGGCGTATCACGACACAACGGGCTCCCGAGAAAAGATTTCGCTCATCACCTCAGAGAGCTCTCTCTCTCTCTCTCTGTGCAAACTTCTTCTCTTGGTAAACGGCGCTCTCTTCTCACCCCGCGCTATTCTCTTCTCTCTCTCTCTCTCTTTCTCACTCTCTCGTCTGTTCTTCTTTCCCCGTAGCAGATCTTCAATTTTACAGACAGTGTCGACAATGGGTCAACTCATCTGAATTTATAATGAATGCTAGTAGTAATTCAATTTTTTGGTGTGGCGCACAAATTGGAGGCTGCGCTCCGGCCGAGCTCCGGACCAATTGGCGGAAGACCGAGAAAGAAGGGCATAGTCGACGACAACACGGTGAATAGAAAGGGGCGCGCCGATCGCTGAAAAGAATCACTCGTATCGCTTATGCATCGCTCGTGAGCGTTTCCATTTTTCTGCCAGCTTTCTGCGGCAGAAATGCTTCTCTCCCGTCCGTCCTCCTCACCTCGCGCCCATCGTCTATTTCATTTCAACGAGCACGCTTCCTTTTCATCCTGGTCGTCGCTACTCTCTCTTTTCGCTCCGTCACAATACCGCTCGGTATTAGAAGAGAATAATAATATGGCAGTATCACTCGACACCCCGAACTAAGGGCAACTAAGAAGAATTTCTTTCTTTTTCTCTTTCTCACTTACGACCGTTCTCTCTCTCTCTCTTTCTCTGCTTCTTTCCTCTCTTTCTTGCTTTTTTTTTTTTTTTATCTTTGTCCTCGCGTCCGCGCCGCTCGCGAGATCCGTCGTCATCGGCTCTCTCACGCCTCGTCGTTCCTTTTTCGGTCTCGTCACGCGTACGTCCTGCGTGCGGTTTTCGTTCCTCCTTGTATTTGGCCGACCGTCGTCACGTGGTTTTCGGAGATAATTCCCGATACACACGACACACAGATAGGTAGCCGCCGATATAATTTCCGACGCGGCGTTTTATTACGCGCCTCCTCTCATCGCGCTGTCTGCACGTCTTGCTTCCTCCCGTTTCGCGACGTCACACTTTGTTTGTTTAAGAGCGCGCAACAGACAGCCGTCGTTCGATCGAGCGTGTCTCGGACGGATTAGAGTTTCGGCTAGCTCCTCTTCTTTTCTCGGCGAATTCGGTGTGATTAGAGAGAGAGAGAGAGAAAGAGAGATCGTCTCGCGTGCTACGAATGAGTGTTGTGCTATGAATAGCGCGCGCACATGCGGGAGCACGTGTCTAAGCTACCGCATGCGTTACACATTGTTAAAGCACTGAAGTTAGCGCGCACTACATAATTTACGGTTTCGCGCACGCATTGCAGCTTCCGCGGAGAAAGCTTGTAAGTATATGACGCACAGAACATAGTTACATGCGCGTGTCAGCGACAGAGGATTTCACTGTGGTGATCATTAGCTTTGCGTACCTACGATCGCGCGAAGAAGAGATGTCGCGCGTTATCGAGTTTGATTTTTCTAAAAAAGCTTTTCAGCAAAAGCGTTAATTTTTTTTTCTTTTATAATTTCTCTTTCCGCGCGTCAAACGAAGCTTCGCTTAGACAGAAAAGGTCCAGGGATTACAGCGGACGCGAAACTAATGCACGCGCGCGAAATGCGCGCTAATTCGTTCTGCCGCTTCGAATAGCAGAAAAAAAAAAATAAATAATCGCACGCGAATCCTTTATCGCGCGCGCGCGCTTTTGTTCGCGATAAAGGATTCGCGTGCGAAGCGTTATTCCTCGCAACGCGGCAAATCTGGTTTTATGCTCAGCGCGCCGACCGCACAGGCGTGTATACGTATTAATTTATTCCAACGTGCGTGCGTATTTCTCTTCTCTTTCACGCGCGGGTCACATTGTGATGGCTCGCGGTTAGATAATAACGCGCCGGCGGTTATAAATTATGAGAAAATGGATCTGGAAAATAGATAGCTAGTTCGATACATTTCTAAGACCGCGAAAATCGCGAAAATCGCTCTTCGGGGCAATAATAAAGAACGCGCGCGTCAAAAATATCCACCGATGGATTTCTACGAAATATAATACAGACCCACATAGCATCGTAAGTTGTACAAACGTTTCCGCAACGGTTCGCCGGAAACTTAGCAACGTTTCGTTAAAAGTCTCCAAAACGTCGTAGTAACGTAGCGGAAACGTCTAAATGTCCGCTTTTTAAGTTGCGATCCGATTTCGTAGAAAGGTATAAGAAACGATGCCCGATAAGTTACAAAGTTTTTAATGTTTAACTTTTTATAAACATTGTAAAATACATTTGTGAAACCATGCAGGTTTTGTTTGCTTAACCATTCTCTAGGAAGGAGTGATTAATTAATTAA
>QVOA01010400.1:0-12431 GCA_014825685.1 Pseudomyrmex cubaensis | reverse complement strand
TGTTCGTTGTTGTACCTGTAGGTAAATTTAATGTTTGTTTGCCGTTTTTTTTTCTTCTTGGTACCGCTAGATGTGATAATACAACGCTGTAAAAATCCGTTGCTCGAAGAATGTGTGAGGACATTAAGAAACGTCCGTGTACGTTTTCTCGCACTCTGTAAATCAGTCTCCGATAATTATTTTAATCGTCGAAAGACGACGGTTTCGTCACGCGTTCTAAAAACAACTGTAGCCTATATCGATTTTTAATTGTACACTCGCGTATCTCTCGTTATGCGCGTGTGTTTCGACGCGCGCTTTCTCCAATCTTATCAACGGTGATCTCAGCAGGAAAGTTCGGTCGTTCTCCTCCGTGGAAGGAGGACTGCCGCTTTTGCGGATTGTTCCGGCTTGAAAAAAAAAAAATATCTCGTTACCGATACATCAACCGTCGCGCGTAGAATTTTTCCGTGTCATGCTCTCTCGTACTACGTCGATCGATTTCTCCTCCAACAACACACAGAGTGTTGCACGATTGATATCGAGTTTATTTGGCAATGATCGCGGTAGAAGTGCTTGTGTGGGCGTCAAGAAAGTCATCGTGTTTCGGCAACGCAGCGAATTGTGACTCGATTAAACGCGAGGCTCAAACGAGTGCAAGACAAACACGCAAGCGCGATATTTAAAGTAAACCTTCCACGACTTTGACAGGTGACAAGCGACGAGTGTCTTTATTCCACGTTGTGTGTGTGTGTGTGCATCAGTGAGAGGTACACACAGTTTACACAGTTTTAGAGAAAATCGTTTTTCCCCCTCCGAGAAAAGAAAAATCAGTGGAAAATATTACCGAGGAAATCGGCGTGAAATTCGTTCGATGTACAAATTAGCCTTCGACATTTTTTCACGATGTCACCGCCTCCAGATCATTAAGCTTCCATTTACTTCTAATTCATTGATAAATAATGACAGGAGATAATCGACAACATTGACTGTCAATTAAGTAATAGCTTTGCTTTTTTTAAATTACTTGAGAAAATTACAGAAATTCAAAACTAATTTGTATTTAATTATATATCGATTACTTTCTCGCGTTTCTTTAGTCTTTATTTCAAGAAACTGCTCGATGAATTTAAAAAAATTCAAAACTAATTTCTTTACATACGTACGTACATCGATTACATTGACCAATGTGCACAATCGTTCCTCAGTTCTCTCGCGAGCGGTAAAATTCGCGAGAAACATGCGGTTTTCGAGCATCAGAGTCCCGCTCCCCCTTAGGCGAGCATTCATCTGCCGCGATAGTATTTAAAGCGCGCGCGTCCTTGCTGACAAATTCGCAGGAATTCGACGCCGCCGCCGCACGCGTCTTCGAGGATAAAACGCGCGCAAAACGTCTTTTATCCTCGGGAAAACCTAACGGTCGGATCCTTTCGCGAGCGCTTATAGAGACGTTCGAGATCGTATCGCGAGCGAGCGAGAGACGGACCTAATGGCTCGCGCGCCACGACGAGATGCGCCGCCGCAAAAGCCGCTTTCCACCGATATGTCCAGATACATGTCGTGTGATACGATCTACGTGAGTAATACCGTGCAATCGAGAACTCGCATCGCGGAGATTACGCGGACCAGATTATAAGCGGCATTTATCGCGCGCGCGCGCCAGAGGTGTCGATAGCTCTCGACGACTCCGGCAAATCGAGATTCATGGATCTCTCGCGCGCGTAAAACCTCGAGATGAATGTCCGTGTTGTGAAGTAAATAAGAAATGAAATATTGTGCAAATATCACGACATTAAAAAAATAATAATCGCGTTGATACGCTGCGAGCAGCAAGGGGATAGAGTTACACCGCGAAGTTTCTTAACCCAGATAAATCGCCCACGGAAGTGCCGTAGACCGCGCGCGTAAATTTAACCGGAGGGAGGAGAGAGAGGAAATTTCCGCGATTTACCGCGCGTGTCCGTTACGTTCCACCGTGTAATTTCGGTCCGCTCTCCGCGCGACTGATGCACGTCGCTTAACCTTCGGGAGATGTGCAACGCGCGTTGTATTCGTGTGACGTATTTCTCTCTTATCTCAGACGGATCGTCAGATATGCACGACGTTTACTCGCACAGAGTCTGTAATTACCGCCGCACGGAGGAGCGAATCCTCGTCTAATCGCGGCGACTGTATACACGAAAGGCTCGTAAGTAAGTGGAAAGAGATTTAAGGTTCTTGTGTTACAAGCGGAGAGTTAATTGATTAACCTCTCGAGCTTTTCTCTAGTAGCGAAACCTCTTTAACAACCCTTTACTTCAATTTACTCGCGAAGAAGAAGAAGAAGAACGAGGAGAGAAGCTTTTCATCTCTCGCCGAAGTATCTTCCGCGATAGATGAGACACTCTCGTACAAATAAGTGTGTAAATATCGCCTTAACCCCTCGGACCTCTTCGGAGGACTGTGGCTGGATCACTTCTGACCTGTGTTTTATTAAATAATCGAAAAGTCGCTTTGCGTGCGCAAATATAACGCACCGAGTATTTTTTAATTTTAAAGTATATTTTATTTGTTGCTATTTAAATATATTTATAACAAATGTCGTGTGAACCAGCCATTGCCATCGAAGGGTTAATCTATACTCGAGTAAATAAAATACGACGCATCGCCCTCGTTTTTTTTTGTTCGCAGGACCGCTTGACTGGTCATGGGGGCATTTCCTCGCTGGGCGGCGGGAACTCGTCGCCTTACTCCGGTGCCCATCACCACGGACACCGGGGAAACGGGAACGGGGGCGGCATGCCCCACCACGGGAGCGCCTCCTTGCCGACGGCCTCCGACTTTCAACCCCCTTACTTCCCGCCCCCGTTTCCATCGCATCACCACACACCCGCCAGTCCCCAGCATCCCGGTCTCGGCCAACCGCAACACCTGGATTACCTCGTTTCCGATCCCTACACGCAAACGCTCAACACGCTGCATCAGCACCACTACAATCACCTGAGCGCCGCCGTCACCGCGGGACAGAGGAGCGGCGATCTCAGGAGAGATGCCGAGGGGATTCACGTGGTAAGGGTGAGCCAAAATAAACGCGCGGTATGCATGAAAAGACGAGGCAGAAATTATGCGAGTATCTCTCGCGCAATTATCGCACATTTCGGTCTCGTAATAATTTGTAAGCGGATGCGTCGCGTGCAGTAATACACGTTTCAAGTGCGTGTTAATACACGCGTCATGCGATGTGTTGACGGGAATGGGGATCTGCGTCTGGCAATACAGGTCTCGCCTGTCTTCGATCTTTTATTATTTCTCTCCGGACTTTTATTCGGACTTATCGTCGAAGCTTGAGCGAAAAGAAAAGAACGCGATCGTGTCTTTGAACAAAACGCGGCGTAAACGGGCGTGTAATCTCAGATCGCGGAACGGACGCGTCGCGGAAGCGCGTGGAAATCGTAGCGCTCCGTTCGGGAGAGACAAACGCGGTGTATTCGCGGGACATAAACACGCGGGAAAGATCCGGTCACGTGCGTCGGTCCGGTCCGGCCGGCCGATACAACCTCACTTAGCAAACCGGCCGGCGTGTTATTTGTAGGACGCCGCGTCCCGAGCTGAATGTAATAACAGGTGATATCGATCTATTAGACGAGTCGCGGCCAATAAGTTCGTCCCGTGACATTGGTGATTGCGGATCGTTGATCTCTGGCGCGGGGACGAATCCGCGACATTTGCATTCGCCACGGATTCGTCCGTATGCGCGTGTAATGCGCGTCCGTACGTGGAGACGCGAGAATTCGCCCGACTTCGAGGGCTGCTGCTCTGTCTTCGAGGAATCTGTCACGCAAATTTTGTAAAAGAAAATTTTTTTGGTACGTCTGTTTTCAAACATAACTTGAACGCAAATTTAATGAAAGTAAATTTAATGCATTCTCTGATCTAATTTAGTCAATAAATAATAATGCTATTAATGTTTTGGTACTGGGGAAAGAAAATTTTATTACAAAGAAAACTGACGTCTCGAACAAAAAACTCCGTCGCAATTGTAAGATCGATTTTACACACTGTGTTTGATCTCACGTTACCGTATACGCAAATGTTGGGTGAGATCGGCTTTATATAGAATCCTAATAATCACTTGTAATAATAGTGTTTGCGGGTCCACCTTGCACACTTGGCTTTTCACAAACCCGCCACCCTAATTACCGCGTCGACACACGTTCGCACCACCACCACCGGTTCGTTTCTATGCGCGGATTACATTCGGACGATATTTTCAAAGGTGTCGTGTGACGTACGCGAAGAGGAAAAAAAAGGAAATACGTTCGACGAAATTCGATACGCGCGTGTATGTGCGTGTTCGACGAATGCGTTCTTGCCGCTCGGGCAAGCGATTCGTTTTGCACACCTCGGAGTTTTGAGAGACGGAGCGGTTTGTCGTCGGGGAGCATCTGTCCCGACGCCATATGCAAGGCTCGAGTTGCCGGCGTTTTATCGAAAGACTGGTGATTATTTTCCGTCCGTGTGATTAAGGCGCGCACGATATCGTTTCTCCATTGCTACGGTGCAATTTCACGAATTGTTTTTTGTTTCGGATTGCGCGCGGCATATTTTTTTCCGCCCTGAAAAAACAATTGACGTTTTAAACAACATACATAATTTATTTATTGCACGTGTAAATCTATTTGTTATGTTTGTAAAAAATGTGCAAAAGTCAATTCATTAATATTATCGCGCGCCCAATGCGAAACGGCTTCGGGGAAACTCTTCCGCTCTCCCGCGATCCAAAAATGTGTTATCGATTATCCCGAACATCCCCCTCGGTGCTATTTCTTTCCAGCCGGCGGGCATTCTCGCGAAAGAAGGGTTTGTATCTTCGAGTTTAATGAAATCTTGCCGCGCGCGCGCGCGCAATTTTTACGTCCAATTGCAATTTCGTAAACGAACATATTCCTTCTCGTCGAAATAAGAGTCACAGCGTATAAATTTATCGCGCGGTGTTATCGCGATTGTCCTCGATAAGCGCGCGCGCGCGCGTCTCTCGAACCTCAGAGGATTGGCGAAGTTTCGTCGAAACGATGAAACTGTCCAGATAAACGTGACGCTCATCGCGACAGCAGATAGAGACGACAATAATAAATAGCGCGCGTGCGCGCGAGCGCGGGAAATCTAAGCGCGCGGGTTTAACGACGAGGGAGAGGAGAGAATGCGCGAGGAGAGAGAGAGAGAGAGAGGAGAGATCCACACGAAGGTTTTACTTCACATCCCGGTCGTAAGGACGTGACTTTCGGATCCGCTCGGAGGCAAAGACGCTCGGGTTATTCCGCGGGACGAAGTCTTGAAGCTCCGGCAAACTGCACGCCTTCGCATAGTTCGCCATAGTTAAGGAAACTTGAGCGTTTAGGGGTGTTAGACGACGCGTCGTTGTCGTCGTCGTCGTCTTCTGTGCGTCTTCGGGAGGAGGGAAGAGTCTGTCGTCCTCGGTCGTCGTTAATGCCGGTAATCGGATCGACACGAGGGGGAGAGAGAGAGAACCGTGCGACAATTTGACGGACGAAATTTCCGCGCGCCGCTATAATCGCAACCATAATATACACCGTGGTTGGTGTGTACGGAGCGCGCGATTATCTCCCGGTTTGACTTGCGCCGTATAATAGCGTCCCATTAGGGTCCGCTGATTTGATCCCGTCACGCGATTACCCAATTTAATGAACAGTCGTAATTAGATGCAAATGGGGATATGGCGATGCAACCGCGATGTGCAAGCTCGCGCTCGTTATATGACACTTTATCGACTTCTTTCTCTCGGTCTTGCGTTGTTGTTGCAATTTTCGGGTTACTATACAGGTTATTTATTAGTTAACGACTAAATTTATTGCCGGCGTGTGTTGTTGCGCGCGAACACACACGAGTTTAATAATCGAGTGTAATAACGTTAAAATAATAACAACGCGGAGTAATCAACGCACGAATATATTAATTTCCAAAATCCAAGCCTGTTTGCCTGTGCGATATTTCTGCATAATGGTTCGGCTATTACCGCGGCTATTTTAAACAATAGCGAGAGGAACAATTTAGCTTCTAGCGTTACCATTGGACTTTAATTAGCGTACGTGTGTTTTTTAGTGGCTGCAATAATATCGCCGCGTATACTTGAGGAAAGAAAAACATTTTTGCGAAATAAACCCTCCGCGCTTCTTTTCCTCTTTCTCTCTCTCTCTTCTCTCTCTCGTCGCTTTTATACCCCGTTAAGTAATTTACTTATTAAATTTTGGGCTGACCTTCGGCATTCCCTCGGTAGGATGCCACGGACGTTTGCTTTGAGGCAAATATGCCAAGCTTAGCGCGATGCCTCGAAGACGATGCTCCGAAGTTACCCTTAAAGGTTGCGGCAAACTCGCGTCTTGCGTTATTAGGACAAAAATCGTCCTTTATGTGTTATAATATACCGCGCCGAAATCTCCGCCGCGCTTCCTCCCGCGACCAAACTATTCAACACGATTCGATAGATACGTCGAAACTTCCGTTCGATTGCTCTGTCTTCGCTCTTGTTCTCTAAGTTGAGCAAAAGAGATTCATTTTTTTCTAATTTTCTAAATTAAAAGAGAAAAAATAGAGAGATATAAAAAACGCGCGGTCGTACGAGAAAATATCAAACTTCCGGACTTCCGCGAATTTCTCCAGACCCCTCGTGATGTCGACGGGGAAAACGAGCGCGCATCTCGGGAGGAGACCACAATGCCAATAATCAACCGAGTGGATCGGCCGATTCCCAATAGCTTTATCCTTGAAAACGCGAAGGCGATGCCTCGTGTCCTTCTCCCCTCGCTGCGTTTCATTGTGCGCGACGATACACCACCAGGACGCGCTTTTCCCCCTCCCCTTAGCGTCGTCCTTTATAGCATTTATGCTCCGGAGAATAGCATTTTAGTGACAGAGCTTTCTCGACTAAAAGGGGTTTGGATTCGAGAAATCGGCAGCCATTGTTGCGCCTTCGCTGCTGAAGAAGAGTTAAAGAGCGCGGGCTGCTTGATCGTCCGCGCGGAACAAAACGAGTCCCGATTAGGATTGCACACGGGGGGGGGTTGCGTTTCTATGATAGAAAAAAACAGAAATTGAGACACGAGGACGGATTTCACGCGCTGCGAGCACGCTATTACACCATGTTACAAAATAGTTTGTTATACAATAGTTTTCTTTTTTTTTTTTTTTTTTTCGGTGTTTGGATCGTACGTGTGAGAGATCTCATCTTTGTGTTCGAGTCTCTTTCGGCGTCTGAAATCCACACGCGAGCAGAGTCGCATTAAAGCCGATGACTCGTAAAAGAACCGAGTTATTGTCGGAGCACGCGAATTGACAAGGTCTTTGAGACTTACATCTCGGGGGTGAGAAGAGGGAGAAACGGTAGGAAAAATTCATTATATTCCAAATATCCGCTTCCGCGGTTTGCGACGTAAAATAATAGAACCGTGTGTGAATCAAACTCTCGGCACTTGCGCGCAACGAATTACATAATGAGAGAGATATATCGTTGCGCGCAAGAATGTGCAATGTTCGTCTCGCAGTTCGATCTATACGACATGTATACACACACACATACACGCGCCGGTCATTTATCAGAATCGACATTAATACCGCCGGTGTGTGTATACACGTGATTTTATTTACCGGAGCCGTTTAACGAGAGAAAGGCGATCACATTTCATCTCATTAGTCGGCACTCGGTTACATCAATGTATAAACTATCGGGACTCGTCAATAATCCCAGAAAGCGGTTCCGAGCAACGTTAATTAACGTCGTTTTTTTTCCCTCTTTCTTTTCCATTCCCGTGAAAGTCCGTTTCTTCTTTCCTCGCCGAATCGTCGGCGATATTACCACGACATAAAGCGTATAATTTTCGATCTCCTAATCGCGATTCTCGCGCGCGCGCGCGAATTCGGACAGAATCGTGACCTTAATGCTTCGCCGAACAAAATTTCCCACCGATCGCGAACGATAAAGCGACGCTATCGATCACATCGGAGCGCGATCATTAGGCACATTTGCTGATTAACCGGACACGCGAACGTTAGGATGATAAATCGATCGAGCAGCCCCCGATATCTCCGGGGAAACGACATACTTGAAAGTACGAACGCCGATGCGCTTCTCTTCAATCGGTCGATCTCGCGAAGCAAGTGCGCCATCGCGTTTACCTATGGAAATTAATTAAATGTCCCGCGCGACATTCAAGCGTGCGAAGAATATTGTAAAAAAATTCCAATCGCTAATCATCTTTTTTCCAAGTAACTTTGCGATTTTATTTCCAATGACTTTTCCTCACGCCGTGGGTCGGACGTTTCTAAATCGATCGATCGATGCGACAATAATTGGGACAAGGACAACAAAATTTATACGAAAACGTCATCAGAACGAAACGTCATCAATGCGTATAAAGTACGCGAGAAATGTTGATCCTTTTGAACCGAGAAATTCAGCGCGTGTTCGCGGGAGGTTTTTCTCCTCCCCATATATCCTTCGCACGTATATATGTCGCACGTCGATCTAAACGATCGTGACAGAGGATTACAACAGAGAGAAAGAGAGAATCTGGCAAAGAAATCGGAGAAAACTCGCTCGCGGTGATTTCTTCCGCGCGCGCGCGCGCGAGACGCAGGAAAGATGTGGAACAATAATGGCAAGGGCTCGTAGTAATGTATAACCGTATTTGTGACACACGAGCGAGACTCGCGTCTGGATAAAATCGCCACTGTTTTTTTTTTCTTCATCCCCGACGGCGATCGTGATTAAGATTCCCGGCGCATATCCGCCTCGTTCTCGATTTCCTAGAAGAGACTCGGTCCTGCCGTCTTACATCCGCTTGTCGGTTTCTCTTATCGCGCGCTCGTGTGTCGAAATCAATTTCGTATTGCAACTTATCGCTTAACGTAAAACAATATTTATGAACAAATTAAAAAATAACAAATTGCAGAACAAAATTTCCGATTTTAAATTAAAGAATTTCGAGAAAAAAAAAAGAATCATCGCGAAGAGACAATTACGCGTGACTAAGAAATCACCCTGTACAACACACGCGCGTATTTCGCAAAGTGACTTTTAAACAGCCGGCTGTGTATTCATCTCGGAGAATAACGCGAGTAATTACGATCGGCGGGGATTCATTAAAGCCTGGCAGCTCATTCGTCTTTATCGATGACATAAGAGAACTTTTATAGCCAGAGAGAGAGAGAGAGGAGGATTCAACGTCGCGGCGTCCTTACACACATATACTCCTCTCTCAGGTATCTCCCGCGTATCTTCCATTAAAAATCGTGTTGCGTGCCGATCGACCGGTGCAACGACGCGCGGCGTAAATTGCGGCTACTTACGGAACGAAAGCCGCCGACAAAGAATTCGCTCGCGAAATAGAGACAGCGGCACATGAAATCGAATCGGCAAAGCCACCATCATTTATCGAGTGCGCGTGTTAATTTGCCAATAGTTTTCAAAAAAAAACAAAGCGCTCACGCGCGAATTGCGTGATCTCAAAAAACGTAACAACGCGCTTCGACGAGAATCCTTCGTCCGTCTTCTACGAGATCAACGAGAGCAACGTGGTCGAAATACGCACGGAATAGTAATTCTGACTCTACTCCGAAAGAGTAGATAAATATCTTTTTGTTTATTCTAACGGCGCGCAAACACAAGAACCGCGCGCGCGCGCCGCGATCTCATCTAATCTCTCTGTGAGAAACCGCGGGTCCACAATCTGTGCGCTTTGTTTCGTCACGTTCCGTCGTTTGAATTAGATTTCTATTTTCGTTGTGTTTTGTCATCTCGAATCTCTCTACGCGCTTTTCATAAATTTCTTCAAAGCGTAACGTTTATTTATTTCGCAATTTTCTGCTCGCGTCCAAGCCCCGGCGATAAATCACCGCACGCCTTGTTATTACCCGACAATTGTATTACGCAGACGGCGCGTGTACACGCGCACACACACATGCACGGCATAGTTCGATAATAAATATACGAATAAGAATGTAAATATTCAATGAGACGTGTAATTTATATGCCGCGCGTCTCAACAGCTAATTGCGGATGATGTTACGCTAATGACAGCGCGGCTCGCGGCTCACTGTTTTCCTCTCATTATCATCCTAAATGCAAGTACAAATTCATGGCGAGGGATACATCCACGACGCGGCCCGAGAGGATTCTCAACTGTCACGGATCCGTTATACCGATGATCGAGGCAAACAATTTTTCTCATCCCGCCGGACCTTTTACTTCGTTACCGACCTCCGGCCTTTACCTATTTACCACCTATCGCCGCGTGCGAATTCACTGACGCGAGTTTTCAACGCGCGGATCCGCGCAGATTCCGTTTCGACTTTGATTTCATCCGCCGCCGCCGTTTCGACAAAGGGAAAATAATTTCCGAAAAAAGTCCTGCATTAAAAATGTCAGCTTTGAAACAAGTCGGGAGGATGATGTGTTTTAAAAACCTCGTCGAAGATCTTATTATTGAGATTTTGCAAGTGCGTTTTAGAAAATTTGTTGCGAATGTTTGTGCCGAGATAATCTCCGAGGGGGTTCAAAGTTCCGAGAGAAGAAAAAAAGTCATCGCGCTGAACATTTGGTTTGTTTTCTGATTTCAGACGAACATGCACGCGTCGTTCCCGTACGACGGCGGACGCAGCAGCGGCGGAGGTGGTGGTGGCGGAGGTGGCGGCGGTGGCGGGGGTGGCGGCGGCGGAAGGGGTGTCGAGTATGGCGCCGTACGCCGTCCCGACGCCCTCCTACCGCCTCCGGGCCTCGACCAAACCGACCTCGTTCTGCACAGCAGCCTCGTTGACGACCCCCAGGTGAGCGACGATGTACGTAATCGCAACATATTTTCTCTATTATCATCCCTCAACGTCTCTCTGTTTTTGTTTTTCCGACCATTCTCAACTCCGAAGAAAATTCATCTTTTAAAAACGCATTAGTTTATTATTATTGAAGATTCGCGTCGAAGTTAGGCGCTTGGACAAAGATGGTTTTGATCGACATATTCGCGGCGTGTTGGATCTCGAAACGATAATCGCGTCAACATATCAAAGTTTAAAAAAACAAAAAAAAAAGAATACAGTCGGGATTTAGGTTTGCAGTTAATTTAGCGCGTTGTCGTTCATTCCTTTGATCCGCTTTTAATGCAACGTGTACATAAAAGCACGTCACGTGAAAAATTTCGACGTAAAACATGTTGTACAACGTTACAATGCGCGGGATGGAATGTCGCGAAACATGCTTCGCTTTGCTGTGGTCGAGAACACAGTTTTTGACCACATGTAAAAGAACATTCTTTTCTTTCCACAAATGGAACATGTTTTATATTCCGATATAGGTTTTTCTGGCGCAGTAGGGTTTGAAAGAAAACAAAACGCGTAGGCACGCACAATTATAGTTTATTGCTTAGTAAATTGCATTACTGCAGCGAAAATGACTTTCTGTTTTTTTTTTTTTTTCCAGAACACGAACGTAGACGATGGAGGGTTCATGAACGACCTGCCGCTATTAAAAAGTGAGTGAATCTGAATTTTACATATATTTTACTGTTTAAGAAAAAACGCATTTAATTATTTAACATTGCCGGCCGCGGCTATACCGATTTATTTTTATCGCGCATAAAGAATATTGCGAAATAAAGTTGCCGTCGGTTTACGCTCACAGCTTTTAACAACACAATCGCGCGTTATCGCGCGGAGTTTTCGGGCTTTTATAGTTACGCGGCGCGCAAGGCTTCGATACCGATTTCGCTTTCCGATCGCGGGATATCTCGTTCGATTTGAAATTTATTTCGCGAGTAAATTTGCACGTTGTGCGCGAGAGGCGTAAAACGCGCCTTACCGATAAATACAACGCGCGCCCGACTCGAAATAGCAGATATAATCCTCCCCCTCTTTCCCCGATATATAAAACGGTCGGCCGGAAATATAAAGTAAAACGCACCGAGACGACTTGTCGTCTTTAATTAGAATTTATCTCCTCTCTCTTGCCGTGCGTTGCCGTCAAAAAAAAGCGCGTCTCGAATTTTTTCTCACCGTTCGTGAAAATAAATTTAAGGTCGCGGTGCGCTCGCGTAAAAGTGACGTGGTTTGCTGCTCGCGTTCTCGCGGTGCGAGCAGTCATTCTTCTACCGGATCGGATAGAGATCGCAAAAAGCCGCAAAACCTGTGGCGTTTCTGTCGAGGAAGACCGCGCGAATTGCTCCGCGATATAATTTATTGCTCCTAATTCGCTTAGCTGTCTTTGAAAAAAAATTTTAGTTTTCCGTACAAGAATTATAGTAGTGGAAAGGCAAAGGAAATTTAATAAAGCAATTTCGTACTTTTAACTAATTTTTGATGAGATTTCTGATAATATCGCATATCGATATATATCGCAAATCGATATATATCGCATATCGATATATATCGCATATCGATATATATCGCATATCGATATATCGATCTTCTTT
>QVOA01010399.1:0-20616 GCA_014825685.1 Pseudomyrmex cubaensis | reverse complement strand
AGTCGAACATAGGTGAAGGTCATACCTTGTACTGGAGTGTGTGTGTCACATTATTAAAATAAAAATGTCTATAGTAAAGAGTCAAATGCTCAAAAAATTAAAACTTTGATCTATCCGACAAAGTTCGAATTTCTCGCGAATAATTTTATTTTTGTTAAATCTCCTTCTCTTTCGATTTCGAAAGAAATTTGTCACGTACCTGAAATGCGACAGTGTTCATGATCACAAGCAACAGCTGGAGAGGCCATTTGGCTTTGTAGGATCTGTGCGCCCACAATCTGTGAGCTCCGGCTGTGATTCCGAAGCCGCTGAATTGGTATAAGAAGTATGCTGTAATTGAGAAAATCACGATGTTATACACGCGACGCGAATTCGTTTGTGTTGTTTCCCCCTTGAGAACGATCAATCTTCATCGAATGACCGTCTTCCGAGATAAATTATATTTAAAGACAGAGATCATCAAAGGAGATCATAACACTCATGTCTCCAGCTTGTTTCGCGCTCCAATAAGAATTTTGAGAACCAATAATATATAACTTCAATAAATATATTTTCAATAAAATAAAAAAACTGTTTGCAATCTGCCGTGTGTTAAACCAGTGTCAAATGTATCGCTGGGAATTGCATTGGAATTTAATTTCAATCGGAACGCAGTGAGCCAATTTCAACAGATTAGAATTGTTAAAAATTTTGCACGTAAAAAAAACAATTGTTATACAAATGAGCTACGGCAGTTTTTTAAACTGAATATTCTGTTGTATAATCAGAGAACGCATCGACTAGAGCAGCTTCTAATTAAGTTTCCGCGCTTCCGGTCAGGGTCCCTACATCGTAATCATCGGAGTGGAACTAATCGCGGGAGAGTTTTAAGATAGTCCAGGCGAAATAATAAAACCTACTACTGTCGTTAACAGGTGCGCCGTTGCTGTTCGACAGAAGCGCAAGTTCGTCGAATATGATATTTCAGCCAATCTAATCTCGCTAATTGCTTATGTTAAAAAGTTTTGCGTCGATGTAAAACGCGCGCAACAAGCTCATGCGTTTGTAATTTTGGTTAAAGTAACAATGTTTTTACGTAAATATTCTATAGTCGCTCTTTAAAATTTGCTAAACACAGATAGACATTTGACTACGAAGTGCCCCTTTGTTTTTACTTTCAGATAACATTATCGGACAAAAACGTGCAACTAAGAAACAAAAAATATCGTATGCGTTTTAACAAACTCACCAAAAAGGACGGTTGCTAATTTGGCGGAGGTAAATGCGAGATAAACTCCGTAAAGTGCGCCAAGATGAAGGTAAGAAAAAATCAAAACATTTCTCCAAACGATGCACCTGACGTACTTGGGCTTCTCCTTGGATTCTTCAATCAGTGGCTCGGCCACGGTTTCGCCCTCGAAGAGGACTCCGGTCGGTGTACTGGTCACATTCGGTGCCATTCTCATCTAGATTCTATCAACAACAAGATAAAAATTGCCATTTGTTATTAAACTTGTCTGCGAACGTTTCATTTCGTCATTGTTCCATTCGCTAGTGACTAGTCTCTATCTATGTAAATGTTTAGTTTTTCACTTTTTTTGACGGACTAGTAGCCAACAGAACTCATAAGTAAAATTAAAGAAGTTTGTCAAAATATGAAATTAGATTCCACACTTGCGATTCCACTTCAATTCTCTGAGGATTTTTAAAGTTTGAAAAAAAATACGAGAGAAAAAAAAAGAAACACACGAGATATCGAAATGCGGAACAAGATACTTTGTGAGAGGGCAATTAGCTGGAATTGTTTATTAAAATCAAATTATATAGTCAATTCCGAAGTATGAAAGCCGGAAATAGAAGCTCCTTTGTGACTAGGCGTAATCATATTTGCCCGTAGTTCGTTACACACGGGCGATGATAGAGCTGACATGACTCGCGTGTCGCGTAAATTAACGACGCTTCGCTAGGATCGAATGTCCCGAAAGCATCGCGGAGCGAATAGCGCAGCAACAGCAAGCGTGACGCAAGAGCAATCGATAAAAGAGTCAAGTCAACGCGCAAATACATGTGGAACATATCGCACCAAGTGTGTTCTCTTTCCGATCATTCAGCAGGGTCATAAGAGAAGCACTTGCACGTGCTTGTGGACTTGCGATTCATTTGCAATATCAAAAGCGAAACAATGTCATTCGCAAATTTATTACATCATTCGGGCGATTATACGTTCCGGAGAGTTTCGGAAATGTAAAACAAGTACGTGTTATCTCACACTCGCAGGTGTACACCGGATTCGCGCCCGCGTTAATTTGGCTGCCGGTGTTAAAAAAACAAACGCATTATTTTTGACAATATATGACACTTGTGAGACTTTCACCGAAAAAAAAAAAAAAAAAAAAAAGAAAAAAAATCTGATAAATTTCATCCTTGTGTGTAATAAACGGAGTTTTGCCGCATAAGAATGATTTTTTTTATGCTGATAAAAACTACAGCAAACAATAAATAATTCCAATACATCTACTTTCGTAAAAAATAACGGATATAAAAAAAACTGTCATTATAATATAGAAATGTACGTAGACGATACACGCGTATCACGGACTTTGTACTCTCTATTGTGTTTATGATAAACAAAAAATGTATTCTGATCAGAATAATCTCAACTTTTTTTCGCTCATCCACAATAAAGAATTTTGCAAGTCTTTTCTTATATTTATATCTCTTTGTTTGATTAAAGCGATTAATTTCTAAAACGACACATTGTGTAAGTCGTTGGCTATACATCGAGATGGCTAGTAACGTTGCAATTTCAAATGAACATGCAACTTATATACGTATGTACAAGTACGTAGAATATATAATATGTACATACATTACACGCGTAAATTTTAACGAATTGCTTAAAACTTCTAATGACTACAATTTCAACTCGCTTTCTCAATTTGAACTCATGAATAGTCGAGAATATCGTATATACACAATCCCGACCGTCGTTACAATGTACAGACTCCTCCCAATCTGTCTTGTCCCTCAATTGCTTTGTATACGCAAAAACGCGTATACGATTCCGAGGATCCGCCTATGTTCCTTCGCGATCGCGAATATATCGAGATGGTCTCGGCGATGCCCGGTCGAGGACCATCTATCGACTGCCGGCTGGATCCTCATCGGACGTCTCCCAGGCGCAGGCTCGCGCGTCGCCGGGACGCTGACACACGACGAGCTTCACGGCCGCCTGCGCGAGGTCCCCGCATTTCATCGTCATCAGGTGAGAGAACAGCTGATCTCGTTGCGGGAGGACAATCCGTTTGAATAGAAATTATCTCACTCGGATCGGGAGAAAGATCGAATGAACGATAATTGACACCACAAGCAGGAGAGCTTGTCACAAAATAAAATGCATAAAAAAAAGGAGAGAAACACAACTTTGCACGGAAGAAGAACAACTTTCTATTTATAGGATGTCGCACACTTCTTTTTAACTTCTAATTAATTCAATTGGTCAAAGAGTAAGAAAATAAATGCAACTTCCTGTGAAAATCACGTGTTACTGCGATGAGTCATCGAAACATCATCATTGCTTCATGCATCCATAAGTTATCGACATGTGACTTGTTTAAATGCAAATCTTTAAAAATGTCTTACTCACGTTTAATTGATTATACAGAAAAATAGTCACGTGCAGGAAGTGATAACGCAAAATGTGATAGTAATCTGATATTTGATGCTTTCGCGGTGTGTTGTATAGTAAGTTTCGATTTAATACGTGATCGTTTCTGATTGTATAAAAAAAAACCATATTTTTCGCGTAAATCGATTAATTTATTATTATATGTATGTATTATTATATGTATAATAAAATATACGCGTGTGTAAACGTATATATGTGTGTGTGTGTGTGTGTGCGTGCATGAATTGTCTTTGATTTTGTTTGTTGGATTAAGCTTAAGAACAGCCCGAGATGCTCGTTAACGCTTTTTTTTTCTCTTTCCGCATAAATCTGTTGATGTGACGTTTTTAATATTTATTATTATTAATTACCACCTTTATTTTTATTTATCTACGTATAAACTTTTTAATTCTTTAAAGTTCATCTTGTAGGCGTCTGTTGTGTGTTTGTGTCTGTACGGCACTTTCAGTATCATGTTGCTTTAAAGGTGAACCTACGACACGACTACAAGATTGAGGACGCGACCTCTGTAAGTCGATTCGTTCGAGCGAGTGCGATCATTGTCAAGGTCACACGGCGCCAAGCCAACCACAGCAATACCCGCTGCAGTCGTCTGGCACGATGTTATCACGTGGTGATTGTCAAAAACGTTTTGTTACGTAAATCTGAAACAGCATCTCATCACGAATGTACTTGCTGTATTTTATCTTGCATTTTGCTGATAATCGGCTCGACAGTGCCGATAATCAGCAAGATTCATTTATTATTCTCAATTTCTTCCAGACAGTTTTGGCAAAGCTATTTTTTTCTTTTTTGTTTCTAGTATGTAAAGACAAAATTGCAGTATGTTATATAACAAATTAATAGGATAGAAAAAAATGTAACGCTCTTTAAGTGATAATGTCAAAAAAAGAGAAAAGAGACAATGTAGAGCATGTAAAAAAAAAAAAAAAAAAAAAAAACAAATTAAGTATTGGAAATGTCTTGTTAATTTTTAGAGAACCGGCATTTTTTTTTTTTAAATATATATTTGACATTTAAAAGTTATAAATATGTATGACGTGCGTCATATAAATGTTGTGCAGATTCAGAGCCACTGTAGTAACTTAGGTCTCTATTATTGTGATCATCATCACTCTTATCTTAAACATGAACAACGTTAGTTGTCAAAATATGTCACTCAAGTCGTTACATAGGCGTTTAATAACATTAATTCAAAGAGGCGTCTAGACGTAACGACTTAGCTGACACATTGGTTTGAGAAAGTATCGTTAATTATGTTTAAAATTGATAATGTCGCAATAATAAACGTCTCATTAACAAGACATTTTCGATAGTTCGTTTTATTTTTTATTCACATATGCAACTAATGGTCTTACATGCTGTACACGGTTTTCTTTTCTTCTCTTCTTGATGTTATATAATAAATTTTTGTCTCAAAATATCTCTGTATTAAATCACGTGCAATATATAATCGCGGCAATTTCTAAAATAATTTAAACTGAATTGCGCGTATTTTTTTCTCTGAAACAATTGTTAACGTGTATAAAAATGCTATTTTTTTTTTTAACTAGCACAAGTTTTGCATACAATAAAAGACAAAAATATAAAATTTTAAGCAACACGTGTGTCGTAAGTCGTAACGCATCACTAATCAAGTAAGAAAAAAATTTGAGATGATAATCATTATCATTCGCAAAAAGTCTTATACATAATACATCTGCAGTTGCATCACACACGTATTATGTATGACAAATTTGCCTTAATTAATTTTTCTTTTATATCAGAAATCAATGCACATAAATCGTGTGTACCAAAAGGCACGATAAATCATCACATCACATATTTGCGCGAAACGACTGCGAGGAAAAAAAAGATTATGTGACTATGTGTGACTTTGATTCGCAATATCATTAACCTTTCGCGGACTGACCTTAAAACTGATTTATGAGTCAAGAAAACTGGGTCTGTAAGACCCACGCGACTTTAAAAAAATAAATTTAAAAACTCTCTAGTAGTTTTAAAAAACTCTCATTTTTACTAGAAAATGCCGATGCGTAATTTTTGAATGGGCCTGAGAGTTTCGTGTCTGTGAAGGATTAATATCATTCGTATCAGCGATAAGAAACAAGAGACTAAACATTATTTTTGTTTTTGTTTTTCAATGTGATATAACAGACGGAAGATCACCAGAATTGAAATCTTGCGAAATAATCTCGAACATAGACTTCAGCAGTGGTTTCACTTTTTATTTTTATCTCTAATTGTATTAAAACGTAAAATAACATTGATGTTATAAAACGGAATGTAAACGGTGACTGCATGTTTACTCATTATCGTATATTCATTATCTATGTTACATTATCAAAGAATATTCTCTTTTTTTTTTCATTTGGAATTTTTCTACCAAAAAAGTGGAATTTTTTTTATTACAGCACACATCTTAATAGCTCGGCTAGAAGGATTTTCTAGTATTTCTTCTCATTTAATGTGTATGTACTTTGTGCTGAGACATTTTTCCAAATTTTTCCCGAAGACTCTCACAAAATATGTTATTGACATTAACGCTTCCTTATTTCGAGAACCTCTACGGAGCGTATTCTCGACCGATCTCAAGATCACAGACGTCTCATTACTTTTCTTTTTCTTGCTTTTCAGACCGTAAATGATAGCGGTACCGGTCGTGCCGGTGGAAGGAACTGACGGGATGATCTGATGTGTGTGCGTATATATATTTATACACACACAAAGCCAGTGACAGTCCTAGCCTGAGCCTCAGCTGAGACCGTCTGAGCCAATGAGATCGCATCGTACGACTCTCGCCACCTGAAAGCGGCGAATGATGTTGAGCGAAACTGGTCAGACGCGCGCCACGCTCTTTCGACAATATCGACCGCGCGCTTCCCATTAGCCGCACTGAACTACTGACTGGTTCAAACCGTCGTCGAGAGTACTGTCACGCTTTGTAAACGTGAACATTTGAGAAAAAAAAGAGACCGGTTTATGCAAATGTTTTCCCTTCCTTCCTAAGATTCAAAGTCCGACAAAATTAAGATTTCTCTTCCTTCTGTTATGTAACATATATCGAAGAAAACTCGCATAAACTCAGAAAGAATATGTAAATCGTCACGCATTTAAAATAAATAATTCATTTTCTATCGGCGCACATAAATAAATCATCGCAGACGATTTTGCGCTGAATCACCTGAACACACACGTTGGTTAAGAAGCTGATCGATTCTTGTTGAAAGTTTGCTCGTACTCTTGGTACTCAGCATTAGGTTTTTTTTATTTTTTTATTTTCCGATCGTTATGTCGTTTCCCCTCCACGGAGCGAATTTGCTCGCAGATGATCAAAGTGCTCGCTGACCCTTGCGTCAGGCGTGCATCGTATGATGCATCATTCACCGTGATTTCACGCGTACACGTCACGTATACGTGTGTTATAATTAAATTTTTTTTTCCCGTTATATATTTTTTTCAACAGTTTTATTTTCAGCTACTAGGTATGCTACTGAGACCATTATTATTAATTTAAAAAAATGTTATCGTTGGTGATATTCAATAATTCAAAAGTTTTACGCAATACAGCAGCAAATAAATTTTGAGTTTTATTTACTTGTTATTTTTGCGATATTTTTAAGTATATATATGTTTATATATATTATTTTAATTATCTTAAATATATAATTTTTGTCATTTATATATTATTTATATAAGTTTTATTACTTTATTAGTCGATGCCATTAATTTTTTTTCTAATTGCTCGCCTTGCTTGACTTTCGCTTTTTAACGAAATACATATGTAGAAAGTATCATCCAAGTTTGTATTATGTACTTGTAATTCTGTGTGCGTGCACACATCTTTTGGCGCGCGACCACGTGCGCGCGAACCACGACACATAATCGCTGCGACCGTATTGGTTGACACGGCTCGTACGACCGCGTGGCTCGTTCATTCTGGCACAAGTCGCCGACTCACACATACATACACGAAAGCCAGATACAAATATACATATCTTTCTCTGTCACATTTTTTTTACAAATTGGCAAGTACATCTGAACATTTCTCACGTTCTGCAAATTGCAGAAGAAGATCGTTAAATAAAACACATTTTACATGAAAATATATTCACATATATGCATTCTAAGCCGCTGTCGCTGTTTAATAAAAAAAAAAAAACAAAAAACAAAAAGGACAGAGGCACAATATATTATAATGTTTTCTACGGATTTTTTATGTATATAAATACTGCTTTTTCTATAAATGTATCATAAAAAATGTATAAATATATATACATAATTATATATACATGTATACGTGATGTCTCACGTATATCGAAAGGTTTTATGCATAACACGGCGACGCAATGTATCTCACTTCCTATGTACGTATGTGCACGTCACGTAAGACGGACGCTCAATCTGGCCAAGAACATCGACTGATCACGCACTTACGTTGTGATACTTAGTAACAAAATTATTCCACGAGTGAATTTGCACAATACCGTGGGATCCCGCAAAATACTTGTATTATAACGACATCGGTAAATTCTCTTCTCTTCTTCATTGTTTTTTGTTTTTGATTAAAAAAATGTTACGTTAAATATTTTTTTTTATAAGTACACAGATATAGTGCAGTTTGATATGCTCGTTTGATATGCTTCGCAAAACTAAATATATATACGCGATTAACATACGTATGTGATTTTATCAAATCACATTGAGCAACATCCTTAGAAATGCGTCAATGAAAAATCAATTGTTGTCCGCGTCTTTTTAAATGCGTGAGTACTATGTAGCTACGTAGCGCATCGCTACGAATCGCGAATCACGAATCACGAATACGCGCATAGTCTATTCGTACCTTTACGTGCAAGTAGTACATTTAAAATGAAAAACATTATCGATTATATGAAAAATAAGAAATTTACATACACACGTGACACAACAATTTGCAAGTAAAAAATAATTTACATTTTTTTAAATTGTACGTACAAACTGTACAAAGTGCGAGTTATGCAACATTAATAAATTATGACGATACACGTGTACACAGAGAACAAATATTTGTTGAATCAAATTTTGGTATTATTACATCGTCTGCAAGATGCTGTCGTGTTTGCCGTTCGATTAAATCATCCCGGAAAAACGTGCACTTTCGCCGGATGCAACATTACGGATTACATTTTGCTCGTTTGTTCATATATAACGCACACATTTAAGCAAAATCGAGTTGTTTATTAAATACAGTCGATAACATTTTAAAGCTGCAATAATTCTAGAAATTAACTTTATCTAATAAGTTTTTTTTTTTTTTTTATATAAAAACGTCTTTCCAAAGATGTTTGTCGAGAATATCTTGTAGCATTTTATTAAAAAAAAGAAACAAAAATTACATGTGTAGTTCAAGAACGCGTGTTTGGCTAAATATAAATTACAGAATTTTTTATTTATAGTGATCTTTGGAAACAAATTTCGCTTGCGTTTTTTTTTTTTTTTTTTTTTTTTTTTTTTTTTTTTTTTTTTTTTTTTTTTTTTTTTTTTTTTTTGAAGTTTAGTCACACACAATTGTAGGAAAGATTGATAGTATCATTAAACTACACGAAAGGAATAAATATTAGCTGACATCCGAATTGCAAAAAAAAGAATAACATTAATACCAAAACTCTACCTGATATTCTTTTTCGGTTTCTTTGTTTGCAAAACAATTATATTTTCGCTTAATAACGGAAGCGATAACGGCAGTGATATTGCACGTGCAATTATCCGGATTGTTTTTTAATTTTCTTATATCGATAGATAATGATATTTTTTTTTTTTTTTTTTTTTTTACGCGTGCATGGAAACATTGCGGATAAAAATGATGAACAAAAACAAAATCTAAATTACGCTGTTTGTTTTTTCGTCAACATTAATTTTGAAATACAACATATTTGAATTAGTTCTTTCCTCGTGACTATATTCGCAAAATAACCGGAGAAAGTAGATAACGTGAATTCTTTTAACAGTCAGGAAGATATATATATAAGTGGATTAAATTTGGTAATTTTATATAAATTGCCAAATTTAAGTCCACTTTCTTTTTACCCCTTCGATAGACTTTGCTGACCATATTAATAACATTAGAGTCATTGCACCGTGACGAGCTGATAGCTTGCAGAAATGGAGCGGTCTAGTAACGGTATTATCTTTCGACGGAAATCGACGTCCACGTCGTTGAGAAAATACGCATAATCGCATGCTTCTGACTTAGCAATGTTTTCCGGTTTATCCTTTCTCTTACGTAACAAAGAGCCGTTCGCAGGAAAGATCGAAGTTTTTTTTATTTTTTTATTTTTTTTCAATCTCACACCGTTATGCGCTTGGCATTCCGCCACTACATAATGGCTTCGACGAGTAATGCCAAATGTCATACAAAGGTATCTTAGTACGATCTACTTGGTTCGCGCGATATATCAATGAAATAAATTGAAAAAAAAAAAAGAAAAAAAAAAAAGAAAAAAAGAAAAAAAACATGCATATTCACAGAACATTTAACGTTAAATTGTTTGAAAAAAATGTAAAAAAGTCACCTTAGCATGACTGTACTTAACATATAATTTCCATTATGTTAACAAAAGTTGCGCTTAAAGATTAAAACTGCTTTTCTTTTTTTCTATCTCTCCTTCCATATAATGGAATAAATAATTCATTTTATAGTTAAATTAGAAGTGAGAAATTTGAATTTTTGTCGCGTAGTTTATTCTAATTTTTTAATTTGTCAAGCTAATTTATAACTGTTTTCAAAACTATACAACGTTAATTGTATGATTAGACATTTTTTCGAAATCTAAAAACGTTACATGTACATTTTAAATACAAATAACCTTTTTTTGTAAATATCAGCTCATAAACTGTTACATATTAAAAAACTTGCCTCTTGGTCGAAATGTTTGTGAGTTAATGTGCAAATGAAAGAGAAAGAGAGAACGAAAAAGAAAACAACTGTAAAATAATTATCGTAACTTAATATAACATAAAATGCTTGTTTTTTCTTTTTAGTTTTTGCACGTCGTTCATAAATACAAATGTACTCGTAAGTAAAAATACATAATTTTTACTATTAAGTGCAAATGCCGTTACTCACTTTCGCGCTTTCTTTGCAAAGAACGAGCAGAAAGATGAGCTTTGCCCAAATTACCAAGTGCGATCAGAAACAAAATTGTCATTCAGACCATAAATATTTTATATATCGCGATAAGCGAATTCTCAATTTTATCTTCGATGGAAAGGTATTATATCCTTGCGATATTCTCGCGGGAATATTGACAAAATCGTTGAAGTACATCGAGATAAGAATGTCATCTATATCGTAATATAATAAAACAAACGTCAATGTTCAATTTGTCGCAATTCATCGAAGAAAGAAAAAAGAGCACCGTATGCTAATAGCTACACAAAAGGGTTAAAAAATTGTCGACAGGGATGACACAATCAGGTATTATTACATCAACCTACCTCTCGTCCACGGGAGAATTTTCTCGGCGAGTGATGAATATTTGATTCGGGAGCGACAGGAGATTATTTTCTCGAGCGCCGACGATGGCAAAATACAGAGCGGATGAAGCGAGTGCGTCCTCGTCCTTTGCGTCCACGAGTATTTTGCTGGCGGTAGCTTGACTTGTACCGCTGATGGAAGCAAATAGATCGGAACCGGGCCGACAACGCCAAACACTGAGAGCCGGCACCACGCGGACGAGAGTTAAATATTATTCAGAACAGACCCCGCGGACACTGCCGGTGGCGGCACCGTGCGATCGCCTCGTGAAGCTTGCGGAGTCGTGTGATAAGAGTCACGTGACAACCACGCGTGATTTTATCCGGTGATTCGCGCGATTTCGAAAGCGCGCAAACATGTTTGGTGTAGCTCGTGATAATTAACTTTTGCTCATTAAGTATTCTTTTTTTTGTGCTACATTTTATTGATCTTTTTTTCCTTCTGAAAAAGTCTGAGATGGAAAAAAAGATCACGGTTTTGTAATATCAGCTCAAGCAACACGTGTATCTGAACGAGAAATATATACACAGAAAATTATTATTTATTTTGTAAAATAAAAGAGAGAAAGAGAGAGAAAGATTTTATTCAATAAATAAGACAATGTTAAAACAATTTAGACACAGCACAGAAAGGTCAAAAGACACTTTAAAAACAATGAGACAAGTGGGTTTTTAATTTGACTTTTAAAGACATGTATTGTTTAGGAAGATTGAGACTAATTGCAAGCTAAATTACAGGATGTTAGTGAGATACACTCTTTCTTTCTTTATTAAAAAATAAAAACTTAAATTTAGGCGTTTCGATCTTTTCGAGTTGAATCTTTATCGGTGAAAATCAAAACAGATTAGGAAAAGATACCGGAAAGACCGGTAAAGATCCAGCTTATAAAGATCGAAACGTCTGAGTTTCGAATTCTTTTGTTTTTTAAAAGAGAAAGTTTCTTTACACCAAACATCCCGTTATTTGGCTTGATCTTTATTTAGAAATTGTATTGCTGACTTAATCGAATGGGGTAATTTTCCGAGATCAGAATACAGTACAGCGTTTCGCAGAATCACGCTGATTGCACGGGAGACAGTTCATACATAGACATCAAACTTGTGTTATATTATATCTCACACAGACGTAATGTCCGATTAGACGTCTGATGGACGTTCGTGTGATGTCATCTAATGAACATCTAATGGATGTCTGTATAAAATGTTGTTTCTGTGTAAAATTACTATTTTTAGAGAAACGATAATTAAATGAAAATATAAAATATTATCTAATCTTTTGTGCTCGAATGAAAAATTATTATAACGGATAATTCGCGATGTCGATCATGTCAATACTGAAATTACAGATGTTTTAAATTATCGATATTAAAGCAATTATAGTTCAACATTGAGAATATAGAAAATAACACATGCGTACGTGTTGTGTGCAATTTTCGTTAATTACTTTTTTTTTTTTTATCTCAACATTGGTTTTTATACGGTGTACGTGTCATTACAAAGTACAATTATTATCTCACACATATATGACACACAGCAATTTTTAGATGCTGATGCGACGCAACAAGTTTTTGACGCGACCTTTGAAATGTAATTCACGTGAACGCATGTGACGGTCGCGCGTTCGAATCAATCATGTGCCGTTGATGTGGTATGAAAGCGCATAATAATATTTTCGGGTTAAAGTTCGTTCGAAGCCAACGTTCGAAGTCCACGCGATCGGAGTGATTAAAATCTCGCATTTGCGTCGTTACTGATCGCTCAAATGTGGCAATTTTATTCGCGCATACTCATTATACGGATGTTTTTCCCACACAGAGCATTAAATTTTTTTTGAATCGCTTTGTCATTTAACTTCTGCGTTTCATCTTCTTTTTATTTATATAAATTCTTACGCGTTTTACATGCACAAAAAGTTATATATTATTAACAAATTATTTAAAGTTGTATATTATAAACAAAGATAATGCAAAGAAGGAAAGAGAGAGAGAACTATATAAAAAATTTTAAAAGAAAACAATTAAAAAAGCATGTATTTATGAACTTTACTTTAGAAAATGTGTCAAATATGCCAAGTATATAATTTTTAAAAAGTTTTTATAGATTGTATACATGTAAACTAACTAAAAAGACTTTCAAAATAACGTGTTTAATTAATGGCCGCTAATGATTAAATTTATAAGCAAAAACAATATGATGAAGTGTTTTTTCAGGTTCCAATGTGTATTTCCAATTATTAATAATTAATTTACTGGTGTGTTAAAACGTGTTGCGGTTTGCAAAAAAAAGAAATTAAACTTTGAATGATCCCAAACGTTTCGGTTATATTTTCAACCTTCTTCAGTGGGTATTGAATTTGACTGTTAAAACTCTCCGTCTGAGTCTGTGTGTCGCATCGACGACAACTTTGTCGAGACTGATTAAATTTATATTGACGTAAAAATAATTGATACAGATCATGTCTTTAATATTTGTAATTGTCTGCTTAATTCGGCGCTCAGCGCTGAATTGCAACGTGGATGGATGGCAGCAAATTTTAATTAAACGTCATGTGTTAAAACGTTTGGATTTTGACAATTTATATACAAACAATATATACATGTATGTATACGTTTAATTGTTGTTTTTTACATTAAATAAAAAAACACACATATGACGCATACAATAAAAAGTCTTTGTGTGACAACAACTTTTTCTTATAACAGTTAACAAAACACGATTATCGACGGGAAGTGAGAATGATATTTGATATAAAACTTTTATGTATGTTTTGTAGCTTTTTTTTTACGTTTTATGTCTTTTGTGACATTTTTTTATGACAGGTAACAAAAAAAAAAAACGATTATTGATGTGAGGTGTACACATAAACTAACCCCTTGATTCACACATGACATATATTAACTTATTATCTAATTCCATCAAACACTGTCAAATTATAAATTTATTTTTTTTAAATAGTTTTTTTAAATAGTAATAAATACACCATAAAAAAAGTGTTCTTTTTATTTCAAATTTTCATTTTAACATTGCATTGTATTTATTAATGTTTTATACACACACCAAATTATTAAAAATATAATAACCAATATTTATATACAGATCTATATGTATATATACAAACAACATTTTTTTGAAACCTGCTTTTTTTACCTCTGATATACAAGTATACCAACCAAAAACAAGAATTCCCACTTTAAAAGAGTTCCCCTATTTTTTTAAGACATGCAGCTTTTTAACCTCTGTTACAAGTATAACAATCAAGCAAAAGCATTCCCGTCGTTATTTTTTCAGATATCTTAATCCGATTTCGGTGACGGTACTTCTGACATCATCGGGTGAGTTCCGTCGCCTTTTTTCAACACAGTCTTTTTTATCATATCCAAAGACGGATATTTTAAATCGTAAGCTAATCCCAATTTCTGACATAATTCAATAAAGAACGTGGTGTAATTCATTCTGTTTCCTGTCTCGGACGATCTGTAGTCCCACGGAAACACGTGATGGTAGTTGTGAAATCCTTCTCCCACTGTCACGAAATTGACAAAATCGTTGTCCGCTGGCTTTATGGTTCTGTGTGAAAAATATAATATAAACAAACACAGATATATATAATTGATAAAAAATTGTGTTCAAAAGCGTTTTTTTTTTTTTCTTAGTCTAAACTCAATGACGTCGTACTTGTCGTATGGTCTAGTTCCATATATATGAGCGATGCTGTTGATAGTCCATACGGAGTTTAGAGTGATCATGTATCGTATGAAAACTTGCGATACGATTGCTCTGCTCCAAGTCTCGTTCCATAAGTACACGGGTATCGCCGAAGGTAAGATAAAGCCGAAGAACAGTTGAAGCGGCAAGAAATATCTAGAAAGTAGTAGTTTTTGTAAGTTTTTCTCGAGATTTATATTTTGTATGAACAGATTATTAATTGAATTTCTCAATAGTATTTTTTTCCAACTTAAATCTTTTATGCTCTGCTTATCGTAAAAGCCAAATAATAAAAACAAAGTTATAGTTTTGTTTGTGCTTATGCACACAGCAAAGTAGCTAATGTTTTTTTTTATCAGTTTAAATTACTTTAAAAAATATCAAAAAAACGAACATCACGTTTATATCTTACAAACAACTTATTAGATTACTAATTGCACTTTTTGTGTCTGATAAATATAAGAAATATTAAAACTATTGAATGAATTAAATAAATTCGGTTAGTAAGAGCCGTTTGCAGGATGTTATGCAGAGAATGTGCTTAATGTGTATATATGTATACACATACATATGTCGAAATAATTTGATAATAAGAAATATTATTTCTTTTATTTAAAAAAAAAAGAAAAATTACTTTTCGCCGAAGGCTACAATGGGATCCGACGTAACGTCCGATAAATCGAGCAGTTTACTTTTTTCCGTGTATTCTGGATGTTCCTGCATTATCACCCAGCCGACGTGCGAATAAAAATAACCTCGTATAATAGTGTGAGGGTCGGCGTTGGTATCGCAGTATTTATGATGCATGCGATGATTTTTCACCCACTTGACTATTGTATTCTAAAACAACAACAACAACAACAAACATAAAACTCAAGTTGTTTTTAGATTCAACAATTGCATACGTGAAACATAACAAATTGTTCGCAAAATCCTCTCGCACATGTAGCATAAAAAAATTACAATTACCTGTGCACACATGCTGAAACATATTAAGTAAAAAATTTTTAGCGGTAATTTGGCCTTGTAACATTTGTGGCTCCAAAGTCGATGTGCGCCACCAGACACGCCGATATTAGATATGAGATACGTACCAAGAACTTCAAAACATAAGAAAAAATATTATAAAAATACACAAAAAAATAAAGAGACATAACATTTCCTAACATTAGTCAATATTCAGATACATGTTTTTTGGTAAAAATTGTACAGTCCTCGAACTTTTCATTAAAGCCAAAGCCGCTTCGAAAGCAATTAAACCTTCGCATTGATAAAAAATGCTATATTTGTATTATATTTGAATCAAAAATAAAGCTGTAGGGACAATTTTATTCTAACGGTTATATATAGTCTCGAAAATTTTGCTTCAGTAGTAGTTGACTATATAGACGGAGTAATAACTCTAACACTACACATTAATTAAATATATAGATTTATGGTAATTTGTGTAACATAAGCGCACCCTCTCTTCCCTCCAGAACAAAACTCCATATAAACGTCAACCTCATCAAACGTTTATTAGATATCGCATAGAACCGTCTAATAAAACTTTTTGTTCCGTGTGAGCGCGTTTATCCGTACGAGCGTTGATTCGACTACTGGCTGGGAAAATATTTAGTTTGACTACTTCAATGGTAACAGATACAATTCTAAAGAAACATGAATCAAGGGGAGAAAAGAATCGTTTTCAAAATTCTTGTGCGAGTGTGAAAATCGCTTTTCTAGATTCACACGTAATCAGATTATATAGATCTAAAATTGTGAAACAAAAATACTTACTCCACAATGTAGTCCATGGATTTTGAAAATAGTTAAAAGTTACTAAGTTGTATATACCAACGGTGTGTAGCATGAAGAGTATTAGAGCTATTGACCATACTATATCCGTTTCAAAATCGAAGAGACCTGGTTTTGTTTTTCGAACCTTGTTGTTGGTGGCAATATCGTTGTTTGTAATTTGTTGCTCTTCGTACACTTCCGTGGTAGTAAGACACTCAGATTGACTTGACATTCTGCTCTTTTAGTTGCTGTCAAATTGATATAGAAAAAAAACAGAAGACACGTGCAATGTGATGACAGCTTTTATTAAAATGTTTTGACAAAACACTGTACTTAATTTTTTATTAAATTCTTAATTCTTAATTTTTTTATTAAAATATTTTAATTTGCTATAATTCGCGATAATAGAAAAATATTTCCATATTTTTTAATCAACAAAACGTTTCTGCCTGTATTGATAGATTTATTCTATTGTTCACATGTTCTATTTTTTCACTTTCTAAAACTTCTGTCTTTTGAATATTGTAAAACTTACGTATTAAAACTTGTTAACGTCAGTAAATAAAGTAATTTAATAAGAAAATATCCTCATATCTAAAAAAAATATTGAAATTACAAGTTTAATTACAAGATTGTGCACGAGCGATAGAATTTTATAACCGATTCTTTGATATCAGCGTTCTCTGATATACGTCTGTATGCAACACAATAAACTGTGATTTTGTTATATATTAACGTTATATATATATATATATATATTAACCACAACGGTACTGTCACAACGAATTATTTCAGCAAATATTGCGCAAAAAACATTTCTTAGCCCACACGTTAATTATTCAGTATCAACAAGCACGTTTTAAATTTCCATATATTATTGCGCTTCCTATATTGAAACAGAAAGCAATAGATAATAATATAAATGCAATATTATTGTCTTTTTTTTCAACTAAAATAGTATCTAAATTTTATTAATATGTATATATATTAATTAAATTTTATTATATATGTATATATATATATCATATTATTTAATTTAATTTCGTTTTGTTTGTTTTTAATAGACACGTGTTTGTGAATTTTAATTAAGATTGAATATTGATTTTTCTTAATAGACACATTTTGATTAGAAATTGTGTTTTCTATATTTAATAAAATTAATCTCCAATGAGGAGAGTTTATTTTGACAGCGGTGTATTAAATTGTACACATCGAAATAAATCTGTGCGATAATCCAACTGAACACAAAAATCTGTCATCTCTGTCATTTTATGCGGAGTTTTTTGTTACTCAGAGCAATAATGTTATTATAATAATATATTTGATATAAGTAAATTTTCACGTTTTTGTATACTAACCAGTAGTAGTGAATGTCGTTTCGTGACACTGAATATTGTATTTTACGACAAGAAAAAAATGTAAGAAATTTTGATACCGATCTGTCACGTTGAAATACTTGAGCGACACTGAGCAAATCTTGGTTTTTTTTCCTCGCAATACCGATAATAAATCGATTATGCATCATATGAAATTTACATATATTTCCATACGTGAATGTCATATATTCATACCTCTTTTTTAACGACACAATTGTTTGTAACGCTTTTCTTTTAAAATACATTGTCAAAATCTTTATAATACATTGTAGGAGAAGTTCGAGTAGCCCCGGACGGCGAGTATTTCCGGACACTCGAATTTCTCTGCAATTGAGCCACAAACAAAAACAAAGCGTAATTGCATTTGTTTCTACGCATTGTGAACACGCACTTCTACACATATAACACTTTGTTTTTGTTTTTGGCTTAAATGCAAAGAAATTCGAGTGTCCGGGGATACCCGCCGTCCGGGGTTACCCGAACTTCCCTACTATATAAAAGTTACGTATAAAAAACACAAATTTCGATGAAACGTTATAAATTTGTTCACAAGTATAATAAAAAATAATAATATAACATATAAAACACAAGAACACAAGAAGAGCTAAAAGACATGGTAGCTGATGTGACCTTTGAATAACAGATACTTGGCGAAACTTCTTGATTTTTCTCATTTTTTCTTGGGATTATTTTTATTTAATACTATAGTTTCTAAGACTACACGTTCTTCTAGTACTTCTAGTTAATATTGAATTTTAATAGACTAAAGATCTCGATGCATTTACATTTTTGATACACGATTTTATAAAATTTTATACATATATTTTTGTTTTTGTAAGACCACCACCGTTAACACAGAATAAAACTTTGAAGAGGCGCAGTGGCATATGTCACACATTATGAGAAAGTCAAAAAGATACTATAGTATTACAATCCTTTTCTTACGACTACTATAGAACTATTCGATAGCCAATCAAAGTATTTAAAATCCTTGTCGTACGACGAAAACATAAGAATGTATGTAATATTACTTGCGACTTAATTTCATGTCGTCACAAAACAGTGGTGGAGGAAAACAAATGGAGGGGAATCTCTTAACAATTCAAAGAGCTTCAACAATGGCGGAAGCTCGACTACTTCGACGTTAACGGAATAATACCGCAATCAGTATATGCTTTATTTAAAGAATGTGTAGCAGTTACACATTTTTACAGTTCTCGCAGTTCTCTCGTCTTTTCAATTTCTTGCTGCTTCTTAATTTCTTTTTAATTTGTGATCACGTGATCATTGTGTGAACAAAATTTATTTGGACGAGATATCCGTGTGCGTAGTGTTTAAATATGGAAATACAGACTTGTAATTTAAACAGCACATTATAGATTATAGATGCGAACAGAATCTGATAAAATGATAATTTACAAAGGAAGTGACGCAAGTGTCCCTCTCCGATTTGGATGAGCTCCAAATATGTTGTAGAATAACTAAAAGTAAAAGACACGTATTTGTTTTATGTGCTTTCTTGCACGTTTAGAGGGTGACATCTCTCTGACAAAAAAAAAACGGTTTTTTTCTTCTTATGCAAATGTTGTCAAAACGGTAAGAGATATAAAACCATGCTTTAAATAAAAGTTACACGGTCTTTTATAACAAGGTAGTTGAATGTTTGTTTACTTCAACATTGTTTTATTTACCTCCACTCCTCATTATTTTTTTCACAAATTTCAAAAGTTTTGTAAGGAAAAGTTGTAGCATGTGTTACGCTGAATGCAACCGTATATGATTTTATTATTTTTCAAAATCGCATCTTTCAGAAATAAGCCGTCAATATTGCACTATATTCGTCGCGCTGCATGACTCATCATTTATGTCGCGCTTTTATTTTTTTTTTTTTTTGTGTATTTATAAAGTTGACGTAAATTTTCACTTCCACGTTGCTTTATATTGTCTCTTCAAATGTTATGAGATATAGGATAGTGTAAGTTAGGATGGAAAAGAGATGCAGACATTAGTTGAAAAATATGAACAATTTATTTCTTATCCTCGTTTACCAGCTTACGAAATCTCTCTCTCCTCTTTACTTCTTTTTTTTTTTTTCTTTTCCATAGCAACCATACGTCGTTCAATTTATAAATAATCAATTTCACTTTTACAATTTAAATCTCTCCAGATCACTTTTTAACAATTTAAAATTCTCTTAACAATAGGATGACGCAACACAACTTTAGCATGTCTCGATCTATCGCAATAATTTCTTTAATTTTACAATTACAATTGGACGCCAAGTGTGTAGAACATATCACCGAAATCTTATTTTTTTTGGACACGTGACGATCACCAAATGCTCAGATAAATTATTTAACGGAGAGATAGGGATTTGTCAATTTGTGACGGGCATCTTGCTCTCTGATGTTATAGCAAAGGTGTCGCATACCTTCGGCACGTCTTTTCTAAATTAAATTAAAACTTTACTCACCAATCTGACAGTTGGGCGCCAGGCGTGCATTCACACGCCGTCTCAAAATATACAGCCAATGACATAATAATTTCGGCATCCACAAAATCTCAAATAGA
>QVOA01010398.1:0-13310 GCA_014825685.1 Pseudomyrmex cubaensis | reverse complement strand
TATATATCGCATATCGATATATCGATCTTCTTTTTGTTTCTAATTGCCGATTCTAGCAAAGTGTTAAAATTTGATTAACCAAAATGTAATGGATATGTCCAATGGATCATAGATGATCCATTCGACAGAATATACCCTCATTATTATATGAAAGTCACGCATTCTTCCTTGTGCAATACACCCTGAATGGAAATTATCATTTTCACCCCCTTGTATCTCTGTGTCTATGTTCATCTTGAAATTTTACTGGGATTAATGTTTTATTTAATAGTACTATTTGCCATGAAAAAAAGTTTGAAATTCGAGGTCCAAAAAATGAACGAAATTTGCCATCACTCTTTAAAAATTAATAAGATTTTAATTAAGATTTTATTTTTCTTCTGAAGTTAGTATTTGACGCGATAAAATCAGCAAGAACCAGTATACGACTGATTTAATAAATTATCAGTCAGAAAATTACGCGTATTTTAGCGTTTCAATTGAAAATAACACACACATAAGCGCGCGCGTTTTTCAGAAATTCTTCAAATAACAATTTTGAAATGTTATTTCGCCTATATATATAAGTGTGCGGAGACACAAAAGGAACGTTTTGTTCAAATTGCATTCGTAATTGAGTTCTTGTATAATTCCGTCCAATTACGAAAACACAGTTCGAAAGATTTGACATCTCCGCGTTTCGACGGACCATATTTAAAGAGTAACCGCCGCGAGATGCAATTCTCTGCGGCATTAATGCGTGTAATGGCTCTTTCGATTTTCCAATTTTCGTCGCGAGCGCTCGCGAATTTCGCATCTATCCCGAAGCCATCCGCGGTAGATCACGAATTCTCGCAGTGACGAGCGCCGACGCGGAAAACATCGTAGGCGACATACAAATTACGGAGCCGGCCGCGTGCGTCCGTGACTGGACGCCATAATTCGTGGAGACAGTACGTGTTACCGATCAAGATAATTTTGATTGGAGCGACGCCGTTGCATGCCGGATTTTCTTTCCGCTTTTGCGCCGCGATTGCCAGCGTCTTTCTCGATGCGCGAGTCCATATCCGTGTCGTTATTGTGTTGTTACGCGATGATCCTCAAAAAGTGAATCCGCGCGCGCGATGACGAGGCCGCGCGCGCATGCCATGCGCGTGAATAAACGTCGACGTTCGTTACGCAACGCCGGTCGCGACATTTCGATGCGAGGGTCGAATTCGAGACGGAGCTAAAGCCGCGTAGTTTTTCACTGGATGCTAATTAGGAGTCCCGTTTAATTGCTTCGTAGACAGTTTTAATTACGAAAAGGCGATTCGCGTGCGCGTCCTTTGTATTTGTTATTCATCGGATTTAACAAATTTTAGGTTTTTTTTTTAAATGTGTTTGGACAACCGTAAGTAAAAATATTTTGTTTAAACTAATTGCTACATTTTGTGTTACATTTCGTCAAGATCAAAAAGATATCGTTTCTCTACGAAAATATTCTAAATGTCCAAATAATAATTAAAACCAAATACAATTTTGTTTTGTTTTTGTGACAAATGCGAATTTCGAGAAATACGCAAGATGTTTCGTGAGATTTGTATTAAAGTCTACGAGTGTGCAAAATCAGCTAAACTTGAAACGAGGGTTTGTCAGCAAAATCCATTAGACGCAAATATGACCTTCCGCAATTTAAAAATTGTAAGCGCACATATTGCGAAGATCTCGTTAATATTGGAATGTCAGTTTTTATTTGCCTTTTGTTGAAAGTTTAAAACATTCGTCGAAGTTTATTACAATCTAAAAAAAAATGTATTTTTTTTATTTTTCATAAAACAAGTCACGAAAAATTACATCGCATTCTTTATAAAGATATTTATTATCGATTTTAATCGAAACTGAGAACTTGCGAGTTTGTCGCAAGTTTCTACATCCGTTCTTTATTGTAAAATTTGGGAAACGTAAAGCAGGCGAAGTTTCTCTCACACGCGCGAAGAGAGATAGAGACGAACCTTGTATTCAGAACGAGTTCTCGAAGGCAGAGGCGCGTCAGAAGAGTTGGCAAGCGCTCGCGGCGGAGGACAATCAATAGAGACTCGCATGTAAGAATGCATTAAAGCGATCTACGAGCGTAAGACAAAGCGACCATGTGACTGGAACAGGTTCCGGGGAGCCGAAAGTGCACGCGCGCACGAGCGATTACGTGTGCGTGCGTGTGTGTGTGTGTGTGTGATGCGCGCGAAATGAGCGAGCGCTCGCTCTAAAGATAGAAGTTGATGTGTCTTGAGCTAAACGCAACACGTAGTCTCTAAATCAGATTGCCGGCGCGAAACAAAGACAAACGTCGACGCGATCATCGAGCGCGCGGAAATTCGCGAGTCCGCGCGCGATAAGCGCCAACATCGCGAATTCGGTATTATCGCCGTATCCGTCCGCCGGAAATGATGCGGTTCCCAAGGCAATCCTGCCTCGTACTTCGATGGAGAATTGCAGATTGACTTTTAGTTGGAATCGACAGCATTTAATGAGTTTCAAACGTTACTGTCCATGCGAACAGCCGGTGTTTCAAGAACGTCTCCGAACCGCCATCGGAATGACAAAATCGAGAGATACTTGCAAACTAAAGAAATAATTTATGCAAACTGTTTAAATTGATGATGTTACATACTTCATTCTCTCGTTGAGCGCAAGCAGTTGAAGCAATTAAGTTCAAATAATTGAACAATAATGCAGAGAGAGAGAGAGAGAGAGAGAATAACAGTGAATCACTTTTTTAAATGGTTTTAGAAGTGTCACCGGTTTTCTACACGACCTACATTTTTTATTATGATATTTATTTAAGAATCGTCACAATTTTAGATCTGTAAATGTAGTTTTTCCAGAATCATAGAAAGAAAAACAAAAATAATACACTATTACTCGCTTCTCCCTTACGTTACGTTATGTTCGCATAATATAACGCAGCTCAATTACAAAGACATGAGTTTTTCCAAAACCGAGAAGATGCAAGTTGTTGACAATTGCAATAAGTCGGAAAAAGGAACTGCTTGTTCGCCGGCCTGACAGATTTACGATATGTACAAGCCAAGTCGGCAGCGCGTTCGAAGTTAAGGCGTCGGCTGGTATCGCGAATATCAATGTTAATCGTAATGGGCGATTTAACCTCGTCAGTATGCGCGTTCCATTTTCCTAGCCGACACGCGTAGCGTGGCGCACACACGGTCTTCGACGTACGTATGAATGACGGGGGGAAAAATGATCGCGCCTGCGCCAAGAAAGTGGCACCGTTCTGCTCGCGATCTTCGCCGCCGAAGTCGACGAAGATTGAAAGTACACGCAGCGAGCGAAGTGACGATTTCCGTCGATGACGGATCGTCGGATTGTAAAAAATGTGCGTGTAGATTTACATAAATAAAAGTAAATGTAAATATTATACAAGTGATAATGGAAATGGTGTGTAAATACTCGTATAAATTTATGGACATTAATAGTTTTACCGTTTATCGAGCAATATTAGATGATTGCGATAAAAATTGCAGAAACGGTAGATTTTATGTAAATGTAAAAAAAAAAAAACGATTTGGTAATATTTTATAAAAATTGCAGCTTTAATGTCATCTATAAAAATGTGAATTTATTCTGTGAATTTATTTAAATATTTGCTATAACACACACACACGCACGCTGTGTAATTTTTTGTATAAAAGTGTTTCGATTCTGTTTTTCCTTCTTTGTATTTCATCAATATCAGAACAAAACTAACAACCTTGAGTATAAAACGGCGAAAGGAGAAGATAAACATCGAGACGTGCAAACTTAAATTTCCTCTCGATTATTAAGAATTGTTTAAGAATGACAGGTTCTCACCTTGCCGAGTTTATTTTCGTTCAATTCCTACTCGTTTTACGAGCCGCAGCGCTTTCGCACCGCCCGAACGGAAGCCGGTCGATCCGCCTTTATCCTCCGTACCGTCTTCCCGAAACATCAAGTTCGCGCAGGAAGTTGAAACTTCTGCGGCGCTCTGTACACTGTCGCAGGTATATAGGAAGAGAAAACAGAACAGAGAGACGGAAGAGTACAAGCTTGAAAAGAGACGGGGAATCGCAGTCGGGCGTGCACGTAAAATGTGCAATTGGACTAACGACGACGCCGACACAACGACGACGACAACGATGACGTGCGCGATACACACGGCTTTCGGTGGCCGCTAAGGACGCTCGTTTATGTGCACGTGCGCGCACACATACATACGCGCTCATACACATACACACACGCAAGTACGCACGTTTGTACTCGAGAGAATGGTGATGCATCGGAACATTCGTGTATATCGTCGTCGGCGTCGTCGTCGTCGTCGTCGTCGTCGTCGTCTTCTCTGGATGACGGTGGTGATGGTAACCGGTCGGTGACGGTGTGGAGTCATAGAGGAAGGTCGTGGTGTTGGTAGATGGTACGTGCGATGGCGGTTAGAGTAGTGGTGCATCGGCTAGTTGCATTGCCGATTGTTGGTGGTGGTGGTGGTAGTGGTGGTGGTGATAGTAGTAGTAATAGTACAGTAGTAGTAGTAGTAGTAGTAGTAATAGTAGTGGTGCCGGCGGCGATGATGATGGTGGTGGTAAAATCGTGCCGGTAGTGGTGGTCACAATGGTGGTGGTAGTGGCGACTGGTGGTGGCGGTGGTGGCAATGGTGGTGGTGGAATACCGAAGTTGATGGTGGGGTGGTCGGATGGCGGCGCTCGTAGCGCGCAAGCCGTACCGTCCGACGCGGATGCAGTTACGGGAGCGCAGCGCGACCCAACGCAGCTCGACTTAACGTCGCATATCCGGAGCCGGATCAAACGTCGAGGCCTGGCCAAGTGGAGTGCGTGTGCGTGGTGTCGTCGTCTCGTCTCCCTCTCGCTCGTGTGTTTGACGCGCGAGTACCGGGGAGCAGGGGGAGAGAGTGACGCTTTTTTAAAGGGGTGGACAGAGTGCAAGGCAGTGAAAGAGGACGCGGTGCACACACAAGGACGCGAGGAAAGTAAGAAAGAATGAAGAAAGAATTATTTGTCGTAATAGGGGAAGCTCTTCTTGGTCCACAGTAGAGCGGGTGAAAGACGGTTAGAGAGAGAAAGAGAGAGGGGAGAAAAAAAAATACGTGAAAGTGATCGGAAGGACCGAGAAGGGTTGCGAATACGCGCGCGAGAAAGAAAGTGGAAAAGAAAGATTCCGATCGAGACACGCGAGTCGTTGTCGCCGCTGCCGTCGCCGCCGTCGTTGTTGTTAATTGTTGTTGTTTTGTTGTTGTGCAACGCGCGCCGGTTCGGGGTTGTCGATCGTAAGAAAAAAATCGTCGATCGCGCCGTGAATTCGTCGTCGAACGTCATCGGCCGCGTCGTCAGCTACGAGCTGTCACGGTAAAGAGGACGAGAGAAACAGGAGGAGGAACGACGAAGGTCAACCGGGTGGAATCGGCGAGCGAAGAGAAGAGATCGCCGCCGATCGCCGTCGTTGTTGTAATTATCGTGGCATCCGTGTTATCACGTCGCGAGGGGTGCGAAACGGAGGGAGAAGAAGACCGGTGCTCCGCGAGAAGCGCGTAGACACACCGCAGCGAAACGGAACCGGAGCAACAGGCTCCTTCCAGAGGGAGAGAGAGAGAGAGCGAGAGCGAGAGAGAAGTACGAGGGAGGGGGTGGACCGGGGGTGCATCGTTGCACATCCGTCGATCGTCGCGGCGCCCGCGCGTCCGCGTGTCATCGGCTTACGACGTGGTTGAATTTGTCTCGGTTCGCCTGTGCTCCGTTTTTTTTTCGCGAGTGTACACACGTCAAGAGGAAGTAAGAGATCATTCCGAAGGAGGAAGACTACAGAAAAAGAGTTGTCGCGGATAACAAGAAGGATGCCGTCGGGACAAAAGAAGTATTGCGGAGACCGGCAGCTCGGAGTGTCGCCGAGTCGTGAGAAGCTGTAAAGAAGGCGCGCGACGGTCCTTCCTACTGTCGCGAGAGTGAGTAGTCGTCGTTTTCTTGGATATGTGAACGTTGCACGAAGAAAAAAAAGAGAGAAATAGAGAGTTAGAGAGAGAGAGAGAGAGGAAAGAGGAATGGCAAAGGGGTAGAAAGATGGATAAAAAACCACGCGTATTAATTCGACGGTTCGAAATCCGACGGTTCTTGAATACGCTCGCACGGCAATTAGTTAGAGATTACGCGAGACGGAGTGTGTCGGGAAGAACGTAAGAGATGTGCATGTGCATGTACGTAGATTGTGTGCGAGTGAGAGAAGGAGTGTCCTCCGCGGCACGCGCGCGCACTCGCGTTCGCGCGTGTGCGTCGAAGGAGAATGTGCACGTGTCATCGTGTGTGGCTCTAGGTGCGCGAGGAGAGGAAGAGACATGACGAGAGAGAGAGAGAGAGAAAGAGAGAGAGAGGAAAGAGAGAAGAGGAGAGGAGAGAGTAATAAGAGGGGCCGGATCGACGGCCGCGACGCGCGTCGGCTTCTCTTAGACACCAAAATGGCCGAAAAGATCGCGCGCTCGCGAGCGATAGCGGTTTCTTCGTTTGCGATTTTGCAAGTGCAATGAGAGAGGAATAATAACGAGAGGAAAGAGCAGAAAGATATGCGATAGAAGGAGATTTGCGAAGGAGACGCCCCGTGTGCCGTCATTTTTGTTATCGCGTCTGTTTTGTCTACGATCGTTCTCCATCTTTCGACAGCTTCTTCCTCTCTTTCTCTCTTTTTCTTTCTCTCTTTCTCTCTGTTTTTCTCTCTCTCTCTCTCACTCTCTCTCTTTCGCTCCCGAGCGGCGAATTGACCTCGTTACGACCGCTAGGCGAGCTATTTCGCACGCTGGGGATCTCAGAGTCGCTCGAGAATTTTCTCATTGCCGATATGAAGGTGATATTACCCTCCGGTGTGTTTCTCGAAAAGTAGTAGCTGCAGTCGAATTCGATACGAAACTCATACGATTCACTTTCGACTTTTCATATTCTGTCTTTCTCCTCGTGCGTCAGAGACGCGAATCGCAGCGCGATAGAAACGTAGTCTTTTTGTTAACGCCGGCTTTTGCGGCGCTTATTTTTCGCGAAAAGTGAGAGAACACAGCGCGAAATACGCGTTTTCGCGTATTACGCGCCGCAATTCATTTCGTCGATTACGCGTGTAAAAAAAAAAAACGCGCGTGACGGGCTGAAATTTGTGCCGGCAACGCTCGGTGTCCGTGTAATATAGAATCATAATTTCGCGTCGATAGAAAAGCATCGTTGTAATTATTAATCCGCGAGTTGTTTCACGCGAGCGAATTTGATCCAGATCGATTCCAATCGCGCCATTGTGTCGGATAACGTTTACCGGGGTTCTTTTGTAATGGCCGAGTTGAAAAACACATTGCTCTGCGTGAGGGTCTCGTTTGTTTTCCCCTAAAATCGATGCGAATCGGTAATAATTTGCGCTTTGAAGAACGGAAATATCAAATATCCCTCATTTTATTTGTCGTTCACTTCACCGATAAGCTACGGTTGCACAAAGTGCCGCGAGAAATCGAAGAAAGTTAGATAAATTTCGAGAAAAATACGAGACGATAATTGAACTTGCGAGTATTGTGTAAAACAATTTTTTATTACGTGAAAGTATTATTCGCGTAAAAATTAAAAAATTGTGTTTTTAATCTTTCAAAAAGAGAGTTTTGCAAAAATGTGACACACTAGTATATTTGTCTTTGTAATTTATTAATGTGTAATGAAAATATTAAAAAAGAAAAAACACGACAATACGTAGTGCAATTGTTTTAATTCAAAAATTTTCTAACTGAAGCTTTATAAACGGCACGCGATCTAATGCCAATAATGATTATGAAAACGGTTGTGCGAAAAAGGGAACGTAGTCACAAAATGAATAGCGATCGAGTAAAACAAAAAAAAATGCGATTGAAAACAACTAGTCGTCGGAAGATGCAACACGCGCGCATCTGTCAGTTTTATCGAGCGAAGCCGGTCGCGTCACGTGTTCCGCGCGCGGAAACCTGTCGCTCCGACAAGTCGGAGAGACCGGAACCTCGTTGTCTCCGACGTTACCGACGTGTATATTGGACGATATATATACGCGCGAACGTCCGAAAGCCGAGATTCAAACGCGCGCGGGTGCAAATCGAAATTCCTTCGCTTCCCGCGTCGGATTTCGGTTCTGACGATGTCGCTTCATTCTGATATTCTGCCAATAAATTTCGACCATTCGAGAGAGAGCGCCTTTGACATTTCTTGACATGTTCCACGGACGCGATATGATCCACGAAATTCGCTCGGGACGTGCAGAAATTTTTTCCTTTGTTGAATTTCGAGTCTTTTTCTATTTTTGTAATATTTCCATGACGTCTATCTCAAGCGAGTCTATTTTTCTGACCGTCGTCTTTTTTTCGTTTTCTTTTGCAATTCTAATTACGGATATCTGTCTATGACGCGTGTGTGAGTATGAAGAACCGTGTCTCTAATTACATTTTACTCGTCTCGGCGCATCATCAAATCTTATTCGCGACTTCAGCTTTACGGCGACAAACAAGTCTAAAGTTATTGGAGCGTCGCGCGCGCAATAAATCGGTGCGTGGCGATTTTCGTGGCAACTCTGCAGCACTCGGGCTTTCGCCGAGAAGAGCGTGCAGCAACGTGCAGCAGGGCGAGTTTGCCTCCTCAGAATGTAATTTTCTTCCGATAACAGAGGCGCGATCCTCCATCGAGTAAACAGATTCCTGGATGTTTACGTTCTACGAACCAATTACACTGTGCCCGGTCGAGCACGCTTAGACGCGCTTAGACGCGCTTGGTTCGCGGGGTAATTAGAACGTGCATGTCGCAAAAAGAACGCACAGGCTGTGTGCGAGGCTAATTCGATGGAAATGCGTGTAAACCGGCGTAAACCTGGCCTCGTCTGACGCGCCTTTTTGTTTTCTCGATCAAACTCTGGCGCGAAAACCGCGCGATCTCGATTGCACGGGCGATTCGCCCGCTTCCGGCATGTCCGACAAAAAAACAAAGCGCGTACGTGTGAAAAAATTACAGACCGCACCTCGAGATGGCATGACAATCATTTAAACGAGAAATTACGAGAGAATGTTATTCGAAATATTCTCTCGGTAATTAATCGTTCGCGTCGCGAAGAAGATTCGCTCGGTCGTGGAAAAACTTCGTTGGACTAATCTTAGAATAGGAATCCGCCGGAGACTATAGTAAATAAAATCGTATATGTCAATTAGATTTTATGGTCAGATATAGATAATCGCTCTTCTCGAGTGTGTTTGTGTGGTTTCTTCACGGAACACAACTGTTGGAAAAAACATAATTAGACTTAAGCAGCATAATGACAGAGTGTGCGGCGGTGTGTTTCTGACAGAAAGAGAAGACGCGAATATAACGTATGTAAAATACACAAAGAGAGAGAGAGAGAGCATTTATAATGACGCAGTAAACCACGTAGAAAACGCATATCTACTATGATTTATGAACAAAGACGAGTGCGAATAATGCGCGTTTGCGGTATGTGTGTCCGATTTCGCAAAATGACGGGTTTCGAACGCGTGGTGCCTTCTCTCATTTCGCGATTCTCTTTGTCATTTTCTTTTCGGGAAGTCCGACTCATCGGGAAAAGTGACTCACAATCGCGCGCGTGTTCGCGCGCGCGCGCGACCTCGCGAATTTTCTCGCCGCCACGATAAATCGCGTACATATCGTTACGTCGGAAGTGGCGATCGGACGTTTAACGGCGCGTCAAGCACGGACGTTTATTGACGCGATAATTTAGCGGAATTAATTTATGCGCACGGCGAAAGATCGGCCCGCATATCGGCTTAGATTGCGACAACACGCGCGGATCCGTGCGATATCGGCAAACAGTCTCGGCGGACATCGCGCCATATTCGTACACGCGCGTGCTTCCACAACCGGAGGAATTATCGCGAATGCGCGGTTCCCGCGCCCATAACTCTATCCGTATTTCTCTCTCTCTCTCTCTTTTTCTCTTTCTTCTCTCCTTTTTTTACACAGGAATTATTGCATAGTTTCTCAATAATTTGTGAATTATTAATTAATTAAAAATTGATAGTCTCTTGAGGAAAATTTAAGACGATATATTTTTAACTTCGTTTTACTTTAACGGTGAGAAATTTTTGCGACACAAAGCGGTTTTATTGCGCTATTGTTTGTTCTCACGAAAATCAAGCGTGATATATCTCTCTATGCGATTAGAAGATTTTCAAGAATATCACGATAAGGCGTCGCCCGCGCCTCTCTAACGATACTTTATAACGCAGATAGCGATCGAGGCGAGGTATTAAAACGTAATCAGCTCGGTCGCGCGCAATTCTCGCGCGATTATCTGTGCGCGCGATCGGGAAAAAGCGCGATTATCTTGGACGTTTTCGAATCGCTCCTCGGTTCCGTTCAGTTACTGCATCCATTCTCGCCACGGCCTGAAATTGATCGCGCCTCTCTCTCTCTCTCTCTTTTTTTCTTTCTCTCTCCCTCTCCCTCGCCGCAAAATGTCAAGGCGAAGACACGGCGAGCGAGCTCCGGAAACTCGCATGTGATTTCCCGAAATCGAACGCGATTTTCACACGTCCCGCCGTCGGTCACGTAACGTCGACTGGTGACGTGACAATATTCGGATCTTCTATTATCGCCGCTCGTCTTTGTTCCGCTCGACTTTGAACTCGCTTTTCGAATAATCTTCCGTGTGACGCGCTCGAAAAGCGAATTACAACAAAACACAAATTCAAATCTGCCTCAGAAATACTTTAGCAATGATGTGTACACGTAGAATGTGCTCGATTTTTTCATATTTCGTATCTCTTCATGACGAGCGTGTGCTTTTTTTCTCCACAACTTATCCGTAGCTGTCTGATATATAGTAGTTCGTAGTTACTTTTCACACGCGCTCGCGAAGAAATTCATTTCATAGCCGCGTTCACTCGATGATTTTCTTGGGAGATAAATTTGCTCCGTGATAACTTTGATGATTAAATCTTGCATTTTTTTTTGCAGAAAAGTAGAAACGGATAGTGTAGTGTAATAGCATAGTTTCGCCGTGCGAATTGCACAGTTTGATTGACTGGCCATACATGTTTCTTGGTCTGCCAGCAATAAACATGCTATTAGATAGTTTTTAAAAAAAAAAAAAAAAAAAAAAAAAACAACAAAATGCTCGCGACATTTATGCATCTTTTACTTGTGCCTGTGTTTCAATGTTAATTTATGCTAACGTAGTTTGACAACAATTGTAACGCAACAATTTTCCAAGCAAATGTAATACCGCGGTATGCAAAAGAGATAGCACTTGTCTCTTTTTCTTTCTCTATCTCTCTTTCAACGTGATGACACTTTTAACCAGACGGAAGTGCATTCTATAAAGTTCGGGCACGTTTTATCGACAGCCGTTTTCAATCGCGAAACCGGTTCGAATGCAAACTATCGGGAAAACTCGGCGTTCGCGCTCGGTTTTCGGAAAATCTTGCCAAGGACATTTTTTAAAATCACTTATGACACGGGACGAGGCCAATCGGACGCGGAAATCTCCTCCGTTTGGACGGAATTATGCGCGCGGTCTCATCCGCGTATATAGTTTCGCGCCTTTTTCAGAGATGGAGATGCAAGTCGTCGAAGAAGCGCAATAATACGCCCGAAGGTGAACGTGTGTATAAGTGATGGCCGTCGCGTGCGAAAATCGCACCGCGACGGTACGGAGGAAGGATCGAAAATGACACATCGAGTTGCGCGATGATGACACGGCGAAACGATCCCCGGCGATTATTATAGCTGTCGAGCGGATTTATATACGAGACGCATTTATTTCGTTAAGTGACGTAGGTCAGTTATCAGCAACGTGGCGAAATTGAGAACGCGGGACCGATGCAAATTTGCAAATCGACACCTGCTTCGAAATTGTGTTCTTGCGCCACGCGCGCATGCGACGATTATTAATATTATGTAATCTATTGTCTCGGATGCTGCTATATTCGTATGATAATGAGCGATGCAGAATTCCTGTCGTGCCTTACTGACCGATGCAGAATGCTGCCCGGTCGTGCGCAGCATCCTTAATCTCTGGTGCGAGCATGAAACTCCACGCGTTCAAATCTTACGAGTACTTAGTAGGCGTCGCGACACACAGAAATTTATCCGCGACCGAGAGAAAGGGACGAATGTGAAGAGAAGAAAAAAATGTTGAATTTTTTTTCCAATACAAGTGAAAAAATATCGCAACACTTTTGAAAACCACTTTTAAAAATTGCATATTACGATTTTTGTATTGCTTTGACTTTACATATATTGTACGAATAATTTATCACGTGTGTTTTCCTTGCGAGACGATTCGGGGGAAAATTCTCGTCGGAACGAGAATTTTGACGTTCGTGGTTTAGCGGCGAAGACGCGGCTTTTCGCTTTAGAAAGCTGAAATTTGCCGTATTCAGTAGGTTAGAGTAGAAAATTCGGTGTGACCTCGATTTAGAAGTTTGCATGCAGCAACGGCGCGCTGAAAGTCTTTCGGCGTCATTTGAGGAGGGAAAGGAAAAAAGATCCTCTTTTTCCTCTCGCGCGTGTGTCAAACATTCGAAATATATGTATCGCGCGCGAAAAGACGTGTCTCTCTTCTCATTTTTGCCGATCTCGTTTCGTGACGATAAAAGTCACGCGATAAAAATTCTCTCTTGTGCAGACAAATTGAAATGTATCGCTTGAAAAAAAGCAATCAAATTAATTCGAACCGGTGTTTATGAAAAGGCGAGCAAATCTCTTGAATGGCGAGAAAACGCGCGGATTGATTTCATGCGGGAATGACGAGCGGCGGTGTGTGAAAAAAAAAAAAAAAAATCCAACCAACGGAATTTTCCGGCTCGCGTGCGCTAACGAGCTTTATGAACGATACACGTTTTGCCGATTTCGAAAAAACGCGGAAATCTGGCAAACGCCGTGACGGAAAACGCCTCGGTCTCTCGCGAAACGCAAAAAAATGGCCGCGAGCTCGCGGACGTGTAATGGACCTCGATGAAGTTTACTACGACGCGGATGCATATATGCGGGCGCGGTTATTGCGAAAAGCGGCGCGATGGCGGCAAAAAAAAAAAAAAAAAGATCGAATATGAACTTATGGGGGAAATGGTGAATTATCGCGAAAAGAGGGACGAGAAAGTTGTGTGATTCGTTGCCTCGGCAAAATCTGCCGTTTTATCAAGCTTGTTACATTAAACGTTTTAAATGGCGCGCCAATTGTGGAATTATTCTTTTCAACCTATCTACGACCTGAATTTCTATCTAATTCTTACGAGTTTAGGCATTCCCTACATCGTAACACACGTGCTCTTGATGATGCTCTTATCCTTCCTC
>QVOA01010389.1:0-79852 GCA_014825685.1 Pseudomyrmex cubaensis | reverse complement strand
TACTCATGGTTTGCACCATGGGATTTCTCCCTTATACCCGATGCTATTTCTTATCGCTATCGCTATTCCCTCGCATTGTGCAAGGACCTACATTACACGTTACAAACCTGCCAGATAAATCAGTCACATGTACAAATGTGTCGTTGAAGCTGGCGAAAATGTGTGCAACTCCGAAAACCACCTCTCCCTCACGGAGTTGTGGTCCAAGCGAGACTTGGACTTCTTCTTTCTGTACCTTTCCTCTTTTTGGCGGCATTTCTAAACAAATTTACATATATGAAACTATAAATCTGCGACTCAATTTGTTTTTTTTTACTGTGTTTACTACATAATTATTGTTGCATAAACATAGAAAATGTTAAGGTTATGACACGAAGTACACGAGAACACTCATGTACAAAAATTTATCCATTCACATCCGAATATTACAGTATGCATAACACATACACACAAGTTGTTTCTTACGTGCAAGTACACAATTAACAAATTTAACTCAAGATTTTTGGCAAATAAATGAAATTTATTGTTAAAATACATGAGAATAATTACTCACCGAATCAATACGATTCACATCAACTCAGAAAAGGAAAAGAGCACGTCGCCACCTGCAACCTAACCTGACCTATGCTGTACAGTATTGCCAACTTTTGCGCGGGAAAAGAACCAAATTTGCATGATTCGTCATAGTTTCTTTTACTTTAGTATTTGAAAGACAAAAATCAATATATTTGTGGGCTGATTTTTATTTCGTACTTTTACTTGCAAAATACAATATTAATACTTGTACTTAAATATATATTTATTACACTTTATGATAACAAACACAAAAATAAAAAAGACAAATATACAAGCTTTTTCTTAACATTACCTTTTGCTTTCTCCCTTTTGTTTATATAAAAATATATTTATTACTTAATCTGAATCGTCTATGACAATACAGTCCTTTTTTCTGCTCGATTGTGCGCTTCTGAGATTTTGCTAAAAAAGATACAACGAAAAATTGTATCAAAAATGTGTACATATTGCATACAATAGTTTTTGAATATTAAAAATAATAATTTAACATTAGTAATATATTAGACTTACCATTGTTGTTGCAATGGAAGTATTTTTCTCGCTTGTTTTTCCTCTGCCGCGACCACCTCTGGATCCTCTGCCACCTCTCGAGCCTCTACCTCTTCCTCTGGTCTTCGAGAACGATGAAGCAAGATCGTCATCATCATTGTCACTGGTATTTGTTAAATCAATATTGCGAGATTTCGTAACACTTCTCGGACTCATCAGACTAGGATTAGTCAATGCTTTGCGGACCTATCACAAATGTACCGATGAACAAAAAATATGAAAGATAATAATGAATATTCTTATATAAACATTACATTAGTCTGCTCTTGTTGCTCCTCTGAAAGTCTTTTATCGCGGAAATTTTTGATTTCTTGACGAATATTTTCTACCGACTCAGTATTTTGTTCTTTTATATATTTGGCGGTGCTTTCCATTTGATATCTATCGAATAAAATCGTGAGTGATTTAAAAATACAGATATAAATTGGTTCTAAAATAAACATCATTGAATACCTCACGATGTTTCTGAAAGCATCTATATCATTTCGATCAACATATCGATTTAACGCCTCATTTAATCCCGTTACAGTCAATACCGTTAATTTATCTTTATTTTCTTCCATGTCGAAATACTTCTTGATTCCTCCCGGAACTGTGCTAGTCCAATCCTGTCCTATCTATATTTAAAAAAAATAACAACATTGAGAAAACAAAATCGATATACTATCTCTTTAAAAATGATAGTATTTTCTTTACATCTCCTTGAAACAATTCTGCAATGTCGTCTAGATCTTCATTTACATCACTTCCGTGCTTTATTTTTTCTCCGCTTTTCACTTTACGGAATAGAATCATTTCCAATGGATTGGCAACTTCATCACAATATTTTTGTGCTAAACTAAAAATAACGTTTTCTTTGAAAATAACACATGTTAAATGAAAAAACATAACACTAGAACAAAATTTATGTGTATTTGTACCTTAAAGTGTCAAATTGTTCACTGTCGTCCTCGTAAAATATTCTCAATCGAATTAAAGGTTGAAGTGGCTGATTAGGATATCCTAGAAATCGTATATTTAGGAATTAATATAAAAAAACACATACAACACATTTTAAATTACCATGTTTTTAAAACTGAGAAGTAGCACTTGATTACCTGTGATCTGGTTAGCAACTCGCGGCATGACTTCGTTTTCGATGTATCGATCTATATACTGACTTATTGACTCCGCTACCGAGACACAGTCTCCTATCTTGATGTCGTGATCGCGTAGAGCAATGTTATCAAAAATAAACGGTCGAATACTTTTTAATTTCAAAGCTTTCATCTTAAACTGATCCTTATTTATTTTCAAAAGACCCACATGCTTGGGTTTTGACTCGCCTTCACACAAAGAAGTAGCAATGGAGCTCCCTAAAGTTAATTCAGAACAGTTTTATCAATTTATTCTTTAAATAAACTCCGAATGCCAATATTAAAGTGTGTTGAAGATACAAAGTCACATATGTGACCTTACCTGGTTGGGAAATGTAGTATTTGCGGTCTGCAATTTTTTCAGGTGCAATGCGACATTCGTGCTCGTGACCCCAGATAACTAAATTAAGAAAATTATGCAGCCTTGTTTCCGGTATGTGAACAAACTCGCCGTGCTTCACTCGATTCTGATGTAAGACAAATATGTTGAAGGTATCTATGTCTTTTACACGTTTTAGTTCCACCTGTTAACAGAAGCTACATTAGTTTTGTCTCAGAATAAAAAATAAAATAATAATCTCTGAGATGTACCTTCTCATCTCTGTACAATCTGGACAACCTTTGATCATTGATATAACTCAAACCATAAAGCGCAACATGTGTATTACGTTTCTTTAAGATTATAGGTGATATCTCTATATGTGTGAGATCTGTCCACTTGCCAAAATAGTTCACAAGTCCAGTAGCTGACAGTACATCCATAGATCCAACAGCATCAAAACCTAGATTTTAAATTATCCCATATAAAAAATTATGTTTACTTCGAATACAAGATACATAAATAAGAATTGAACAGTTTACATACTTGGATCATCATGATTTCCATGTATAGTGAATACAGGCATTGAAACATTCAAATTGGGATCTTCATAATTCACATGTTTTTGTGCACAGTGTTGAAAAACCACTTCTGAATCACTTAAAAATTCCAGCTTGCATTCTCTAAAATGATAAGATCACTGCATAACTTAGTGTCAACGTCTTGTTGAATACTTTTGCACATTACAAACCTTGTACCCAGACAATATTTTCGCAACAGTTCCACACATTTGAGCAGCGTAGTTTGCGATGGTTTAGTATCGTGAAACAGATCTCCACCGAGCAAAATCAAATCGACTTCATTATCTTTACCGTATTTCAATATTTCTTCAAACGTTATGAAACTATCGTCAGACTGTCCTCCTTATGAAAAACAACAAGATGTCAATTAATGAGATTCTTTTCTACTTGTTTTAATAATAATTGTCTATCTAAAAACATCTTTCAAATATCATAACAAACCTCTCTTTTTCCTATAGTTGAAACCGAGATGAATATCCGTAGCTACTAAAATACTGATAGTGTCTTCCGGATCAATCTGTGGATTCTTAACCAGTGAGTGTATGGAGCCCTGCATGTTTTTATTTCCGTTGTATCAAGTAACAACAACAATTAATCAAAGTATTTACTCGTATATGTTATCTACGTCGAACTGATCGGTCTGTTTGAAAAGGCGCGAAATGTCCACATTCGTGAAAATTGCAGGATCCAGTTCTGCCAACTTTAGATGCGCAATTGGTCGATTCAATTAGTCGACCAACGCGATAATCGAGTAATCGATCTGTCGAATTAATCGGAGTTGGTAAACCTGGTTCTAAGGTTATTTTGTTGGGATTGATCAATTGTATCAATCGATTAGTCGAAGAAGACCAATCACAGAAGGCGATAAAACTGGTCTATATCAATTTTTCCAAGTGCAACAACAGTTAAAAATTTATTAGCAATCTTATGTGTGCAAATTACGAATTTCAAAAACGCATAAACATTGGCGGTTGTACAAACACACGTTCGATAGGCGTTGCAACATCGATTGGCGATGACCCAGCTAAAAGGAACGGACCTTCGAATTGACAATTCACTGAAATCAGCATGCTGTATACACGCGCGCGCACATCTTCCAGCAGTGCGGCTGGTGCGTGCGCGTGTGCGGTCACTGCGGTGTATAAGTTGAAGGACGCGAGCTTGCTAGTGGTGTGTACATACATAAGAGCACGCACACTTATTGTGCGCGCACACATACACGCGCGTACTTTGTAAGGTTTCTCTCCGCCGCTGCGACGGACAGTGCGGCAGCGCTCGACGGTATCTGCGTCCCGTCTTATCTGGATTCTCGTAGACGCGGCGTCGTTTGTCGAGGATGCCGGGAAACGGCGGTGCGCGTATAAGCGCGTCGCCGGCGGCGCGCGTGGTCACGACGCCGCCGCCGGCGCACTACCTCCACGAGCTGCCGGCTCAGGACGAGGAACGTCTGGAACGGCTGTTCCAGCGCCTCGACCTCGACGGCAATGGCCGCGTCGACGTGCACGACCTGTCTTATGCGCTGCGCGAAGCCGGTGTGCACTCCCAATATGCCCAGGTACTTGCTCCTCGCAATATACGTCCACGTAGTTATTACATGTGTTAATATATTCTTTTGTAATGTACATATGTACATATATTTAATTACATTTAAATTACACATATATATAATGAATAAATAAAATACCTATTATAAAACTAAAATTATTCTCTCCGAGGTAAATACTGTAAAAGTAGAATTTCAGATATTTCTTTTGAGTTTTTTTATAATGTAAGACAGAATTTTATTTGCATTTTTATGAAGGTGTTACGTATGCGCGTGTCATATGAGTATATGCTCAGTTTTTTCTTTCTTACGAGAATACTACGTTTTGGAATTGACATCACTTTTTCGTTTCAATTTTTATTTTAATATCAAATTTTTTATTTATTGATAGAGAGAGAGAGAGAGAAGGGCGCAAAACTTGGACTAATAGGAGAGTGCGACTAAATAGACGAATTAACTGTGAGGAAAAAGATTTATAATTTGCTTCATGTATATTTTTATTTCTTTTTTTTTTATTGAAACAAATGTACATGAGCAAATTACTTGCTTGCGCATGTTTGAAAACTGGTCTTTTCATTTTTTTTTTCAGAAATTCTTAGCCAGTTCAGATCGCACAAAAAGTGGCGATATTAGCTTAGCCGAGTTTATACACTACGTTCGTGAGCACGAAAAAAATCTCCGGCTGCAGTTCTCCCATCTCGACAAGAATAAAGATGGTAAACAACCGTTAAGTATAAAGATCGATTTCGAAACTGGGAAAATTGATGAAAAATTACGACTTCTATCAATGCAAAACAAGTGTCATACATATTTTTCTATTCGATATGTATCAAAGTTTAAATAATTCAATTTTTTATATCTACTTTGTACATATATGAATGTTTAAATGTTCTCGTGTTTTCTAGGCAGGATAGATTTGGAGGAACTAATAAAAGCTTTCAAAGAACTGGGGATAGAAATAGCGCGGGAAGAAGCGACGAAGTTGTTACAACGGTAATATTTTTAGTATTAAATTGTTTTTTTTTTTTATTTATTTGCACTTATTGTTAATGCCATTTATTACATGACGAATTTGTCGTGTTGTATAAAGGATGGACCAAGATGGGAGCCTCAAGATCAGCTTCAACGAATGGCGAGACTTTCTCCTCTACGCACCGAGTACCAATTTATCCGACATCATCGAATATTGGCATCACACCACGGTGAGCGTACACATATTTGTAATCTTTACATTTATCTTTACATTTTTGTTCGATACACATACATATATACAGTGACTTCAAAGTTTGTCGTACACCGACGCTTTATGTGAAACATGGTAGACTACTAGAAATTTAGAAATTTCGATAAATGTAAAAGGCTAAATTTTTTCATATGAGGAAACCGATCTGACGAAATGCTCGCAATTTCGTAGGAATCATTTGTTACAAAGTATTTTCAAAGTACTTCAGAGAAATATTCCGGGACGTTATTTCATTACATGTGTAGAAAAAATAAGTTTATGGACAAATAATAAGTTTATGAATTGTGTTGTGTGGAACTTTGGAACTGTTATCACGCAAATTAGTTCCGATGACGCGTATATGTGTGACGTCAAGGAGTAAACGACCAAAGATGAACGACAGAAGTGGAGAGAAGGGAGCAGACACTGCTCAGGCTCGTTTCTCGCATTGGTGGGGCGTTATCTTCGTATCCGGAATTTCCTCATGCCTGCATGCTGAGCTGGTATTCGTCAGTCTCACGATCGGACTCCGAGCCTTCGAATCGCCGGTTCGTAGCTCGTTCTATTCTCTTCAATCTCGTACAAGATCGCTCAAGAGATAGACCAATACTTTTTGTCCTGGTTAAATACACGCTTTTCACCACGTGCTCGTCCGGTTTTCCATCGACGGATTCTTGCAATCATCGGGAACACTTCTGACGATCGTCTCAAGAACCGATAAGTCACTTCGAGCAATCGTAATCCCCGCGGAGCTGCTGGAATTAAAGATAACAAAGAGAAACAGTGGAAAATTATTGGAAATTCGTGTAACCTCAATCAGAGCGAATTTCTTGCAGAATAGAAAGTTCCCGAAAGTTCGAGAAAGTGCAGACTCTGCGCAAGTACGACAGAAGTGTATGCAAGCGTGGTTGACTTCACTGAGTAAGCGTGATCCTGGTTGGCAACCACGTGACTAAAATATATTAGTAAGAATATAAATTAAATTGCGATTAGCGAGGGAGTGAAGAAATAAAAAGTGCCGTTGTGGTTTTTATGAAGGAAATAAACAGAAGAATTAGAAGGACAAGTAAGAAGGACGTAATGAAACGGAACAAAAAAAAAAAAAAAAAAAAAAAAAAAAAAAAAAAAAGTAAAACAAGAAGGAACCAAAAGTGACGGAACAGCGCGGAAAGTTTCACGCGACAGGCGTGTGCGTGAATTCGTGTCTCGCGTTTACAGCTGATTTCAACATGTACGCTCTGAAGGAGCCGGGATTTCTCGGTCACGACAGCACCCCGTCCACGTCTCAAGTGTGCGCCGAATTCCTGCGGAGTTATCATGAGCTCTTGCAACGGGTAAGTAAAAAAGTCACAGCCAATCAAACGTCAAGTTTATTAAGAAAGAAAGTAGGGCAGCATGCGCGAAACACGTGGGCTGTATCGAATTTTAAACGTTTATATCACCTGTATTAGACAACATATTTTTCTCTGTTCTTTTTTTGTTTTTATTTATAATGATTGTGTGTATTTCGAGTGTAGAAAATGTAACCAAAGAGAACGAACCTGAGATATCTATATCTGTGCTCCTCCTGTCTGGCACATTTCCCAGTCGAGCTGAGAAAATGCTGGGCAGAGTGTCTCGGTTTGTAATGGACCTTATCGTTTGGCGACTCGTGATTTCTTGTCATTTTTAACATCTTGTTACCACTTACGACATCGCCGTTGTACCAAATGTAATACTATTAGGGTTTCGTTATCGACACGAAAGTCGAATCGCGATTCCGCAAAATTATTACATCACAAGTTATGTCTGCGAAATTGGCTGAATTCGCAAAAATACAAAACACTCGGCTAAGTTGCGCAAAATTACGTGTGCAATGACCGAATTTCTGTCAAATAATTTGCAAGATGAATTCTCGGAACGTTATCAGTGTGTACGTTGTTATGCAGAAATTTTTATGCAAATAAAAATATGTCATCTCGACTGTTCGAGTTAAAACTCTTCGATCCTCCAATTCGATAGTACACGCGAGGTTTTGAATTACAATATCGCGTTATGTCTGTAATGCAACACATGTAACGTAATACGTCTATTGTGTTTAGATGTGATCGTTTTCGTAGAAGTGCTACACAATACTTTTATATTTTATTCATGCTCTCTACTGATAAGAGCGATTCCTCTGAGTGATCTTTATATCTTGTGTCGTAGTGTTTCAAACATGATAATGATCAATCTTATATCTCGTCCAGTTAAATGTTCGTATTAAAAGTCGGTGGAAAGTTTAATCATCTTGCTTTGAATCTGTAAAGTAAAAGTTAGATTTTTGTGAGAAAAAAAATGTATAAAGAATAAAATATATATAAAATGTATATATGTATGTGTATCTTAGTTTAATATACATATTTTATATGGAAGATTAAGATCTTTGTTTTAAGTAATACAACGTATTAAAAGTTCAAGTTATGTTTGCATGTGTGTACGCCTATATGTGTATTCATAGAAAATGTTTCTTTATATTTACAGTATATGGACATTGGGGACGATATTGGCATCCCCGAAGAATTCACAAAAGGCGAAATGGTATCGGGAATATGGTGGCGGCACTTAGTATCTGGCAGTATAGCAGGTACGGTATCACGTACCTGTACCGCACCTCTCGACCGCGTTAAGGTCTATTTGCAGGTAAGTTTTTATATAAATCTCTTTCTCAAAATTTATCTTACATGAACAGTTTTGAATCCACTGTTTTCAGCCTAATGTTTTTGAAGAAAAAAATTTTAGCTGTGCTAATATTTCTCTAAACGATAAATACGCTCAAGACTTCTAATATGTGCATCTGTTTGCATTGTTACGAAATATAATTAGCGTAAAACGACGCGTCAAGCGTGCGAATACATATGTCTAGTTTGCTTTAATACGACGAGAGAATCCGTCCGATCATCCTTGCAGGTCCACGGCACACGACACTGCAATATCATGAGTTGCTTCAGGTACATGCTGCGCGAGGGTGGCATACGCAGTCTATGGCGCGGAAATGGCATTAACGTTCTCAAGATCGCACCGGAACACGCGCTCAAGTTTATGTCGTACGAGCACTTGAAGCAAGTGATCAAGGCGGGCGACGATGGACACGAGATTCAAATGTACGAACGTTTCTGCGCTGGATCCACGGCCGGCGGAATTAGCCAGTCAGTCGTTTATCCCCTCGAGGTATATCTCGCAATTTCTTATATCCACTTTGGTGGATTATGCTTTTTCATTACGTAAAATATAGGAAATGCAAACAAAAATATAATACAACAATGATTTCGCGCAGGTGCTGAAAACGAGATTCGCGTTGAGGAAAACGGGCGAATTCAACGGTATTGCTGATGCGGCTAAGAAAATATACAAACAAGGTGGTTTAATATCCTTTTACAAAGGCTATGTACCTAATTTAATAGGAATACTTCCTTATGCTGGCATCGAACTGACCGTCTACGAAGTAAGTTGATTCTGAAAGCTGTTTTTCGATCCTATTTGATGTTGGCGCTTTTTCAACATGTATTATTTCTGCAAAACAAATAATGTTTTACATATTTTTTATAATTATTCAAATCAATATGATCTCATGATAAATCTTTGAAGTTGTTTCGGTAATAGTCACTTCAAATGCATTTATAGACGTTGAAGAAAAATTATCTACGTACGCACAGTAAGATGGAAGAACCGGCATGGTGGGTCAAGTTAATGTGTAGCATCACCGCAACCACGGCGGGTCAGGTCTGTTCGTATCCGTTGGCACTTGTGCGGACACGATTGCAGGCTCAGATCGGACCTGATCACTCACCTAACACCATGATAGGCGTTTTTAAAGACATTCTCAACCGTGAAGGAATACGCGGCCTGTACCGCGGTCTCACACCCAATTTTCTCAAGGTACAAGACTGATACAACATGAAACAAATATGTAAATTATTTATTTAATTATAAGTAACGAGAATATAATTTTGTATTACAGGTCGCACCTTCCGCCTCTATTAGTTACTTAGTTTACGAACATTTTCGGGAAATGTTAGGCGTCAAGATGACGTGATGAACATACATACTAGGTGACTGACTAATTCAATTAATTAACTTATTTTCTCTCTCTGTCTCTCTCTGTCTCTCATCTATTTCTTCTCTCAACAAGGTAATGATTATCGATATAAAAAAATAAGTTCTTGTTTGTCTATACGAAAGAAGAACTAAGCAAGAAAATAGCGGCGTTTATTTATTTATTATCCTAAACTATCGTTTTTCCGATTATAATCGAGCGTTCTTTTTCACAGTCATTTTAATTTAGCAAGATTTTAGTATATTTTTTTAACATTTTAATATTAATAACTTAATAAAAATAACTGCAAAGAATTAAACGTTTATATGTTGTGATTTTTTCTCCAGAAATTCCTATTGTGTATTATATATTTTAATTTTATTGAGTAAATTCCGCGTATCAAACAAAGTATTATGTAATGACTGTTGGTTTTCTTTTATTGTCTTCAGCAAAGTAAAAGCAAACTTTGAACATCATTACAAAAAATAGGAGACAGGCCAGTTCTCTCGATAATTTATTTTGTATAAAACTTCGTTTTTGATAGAAATGTTTTCTCCTTTAACTGCGGACACAGTGTATATGTCATGTTTTTTTTGCAAACCTATAGATTTATTACTTTGTATACATAAGCATACACATCCATACTACGTAACTGTACGTAACTGTACGTAACCTTTGCATACAAAGTCCACTTAGTATTATCGATGATAAGGCCAGTGTTTCCGCCGAAATTCTTCTGAAAGAATACAAATAAGTGATTACCAACCATGCAGTTAAAACGATGCCGCAGTTCAAAGGATTAGTCAGTACAAAATGTTTCTATATATATTTTATGAGATGTATGTTTTCCTGTAGATTTGATATGATACCATTTAAATTTTATATTATAAAAATATTATATGTATAAATTCATTATTTTTTGCAGAAACTATATTATACTACTTAAAAATTGACTAATACAATTATAAAACAATGAAAACAATTATTTCATATATTATATATATATATACACACACACTATAAAAAGTAAGTTTAAAGAAAAAGAAAACAGAATTAATAAGATCACACTTTTAAAGAATTAAAAAAATCAAATTTGAGCTTTTGCAAAAAGTCATTATTATATGTAGATGTCAACTTCACTAGACACTATCTTAATTGTGAAAAAATCGAGATATATAATACTGTGATATGTATATGACTGTAAGTTGTATTTTCGCGTAATTTCTCATTAATGCGATGTGTTTCAATCTACGAAGTTATTGCTCTGTGAAATGACTTAATCTGTTGGTATATGAATTCTTTGAAAAATTCAAAGGTTTTACGTAATTTATCAATACATTAATAATTTATTTGTTTCTTGTAGAAAGGAAATTTTAATTAAAATATTCAGAATAATTTTTATATAGATATATATTCATGTTTTTTCTTGAGAAAGTTGTCCTAGAATTTTGTAAGTATAATTTTATTCTCTCTCCGTATAAAAATTATTCTGAATATTTTAATTGAAAAACTTTCTATAAGAAAGAAAAAATAAAAAAAACTCTTGACTATATATATAAAATTTTTTTCTATTTTATGTTTCTTTAAGTTTCTTCTGTGATCCAATAGATTGAGTTTTGTGCATAATTTCGTAGTATTAATTATTGTAAATCACACGGCGTTCAGTTTTATCTCGACCTTGTTAGTACTTGGTACACATGTCACTCAACTTTGTAAACTGCTGCGATTTATGGACCGTTCCGGTTATTACCATTCATTCCCCTAGAACGACTTTCGCGACTTACAAGCTATGTATATTATGTATTTACATGTATTATAAATGTATGTACAGTTAGACACGTTGTTTATTAGATAAATATTTGAAAGATAGTGAATAACTTACGTACTAAAAGTACCGTCTTGGGCAACAATAAAGTTACAGTATGTGTTTGTACATGTGATATGTTATTCATTATTCATTGAATATTCATATTTGTGAAAACATTTTTTACTTATTTTGCTATTACTTTGTTTTTATTTAATTGAATTTTGATTTAGCTGAGAAATTTAACAAAATTTTTACTAATAACATTGATCTTTAAGAAATAGAAATTTCTTGCACTGACTTAATATCTTAAAATTGTTACTACAAGTACTTATTGTACGTGAGTTATGTTCCAAGATTGACATTTTATCACAAAAATGTAAATATGTTAATTTATATATGTGTATATAATATACACATATATATATATATACACAATTTTTTATATAATATAATATTTATTAATCGTGCGAATTGAGAATACTACTACAGTTCTGCACGTTTTTATTATGTATTAAACTAAAAGCTATATATATATCTTGAAAATAATATTTAAAATTGTAAAGTTGTTATTTTTATTATTTAGCGATTAAATTATTGTATGACAGGCATTCGACAAGAATAAATAGTACCAGTTTCGCATTCATTCATACTTCAAATTTAATCCCACATCGTAAATATAAATTTTTTGGGTATAATTTATCGAAATAAAACAAATATTCTATTAAAATTATTAAGATTTTATTGAAAATAGAATCACAAGAATTTTCTGTGATTTTTTTTATTGCACTCTATATAATCAGGTACTCTATATATTCAAATGTGTTTCTTATTGCAACCTCATTCTTTTAATCAGTTCTTTGCAACATTGTGAGAAAACTTGCTCGATTTTTTTCCTGTCCCTTCTTATCTAAATAAAAAAATAAATTTACATTAGTTATCACAGATATTTAGAATAAAATTGATTCTATCTGTAATTCTATCTGTTTGCGTTGCGTTTTGCTACGTGTAAAATTTCATATTTTATTGCCAAAGCTGCGTGTTGTAAATTTTATTTTCTTAGTACCTCTTTTTCTCTTTTTACAAGTGTTGATTTGTAATGACAAAACATTGTTCTTATCATATACAAAACGACACGAATGATCTAGATCAGTCATAGATATCCTATTTGAAATTATTTTCTTAGAAACAAGTTTTACATATCTTTGTTACGAGCGTATATCGCTTATTTGAAAATCCTATCTTTTTCTTTTTAATAGAAAAAGTGTGATGATGAAAGTGCACTTAGTACAAGTATCGAACTAAAGATATACAGTGGAATTATATAGAGTGATCTTAAGTGGAATGTAAAACTCTTATACATATAAACTCAATGATGATCTTATTTTTGGCCAGTGTTTTATTTCACTTTGAAATTAGTTAGCGCGTTCGATCCTAAATCAAGTAGCCAGATCAGTTTGCCGGCGTCCGGAATCACTTTGCTGGCTGGTAGATCCATATCCTCATCTACTAAGATTTTCTGTATGGAAAAATTACATTAAAAATCTATTATCATGTTAATCTTTCATATCGTAAATTTAAAATTAAATTAACAGAAAGGTAGTTACCTTGACTATGTCGGCCTTGCTCTCACCAGTAGCGATAAATATGCACATACGAGCATTATTGATAACCGGCAGAGTAAGGGTGATCCTACTGGGAGGTGGCTTCGGCGCATTCAACTCCCATGTAACCCACACGTTCTCGTCGTCGACAGCCCGATGTCCTGGGAAGAGCGAGCATGTATGTCCATCCGGACCCACACCCAGCATCAGGCAATCAAACTGCGGTAATCTATCCGGCGGGAAGAAGAAAGCCATTTTTTGAATGTAATCCTTTGCAGCATTCTCGGCTACGAATATCAATAAATAAATACAACACGATGAAAATAAATATAACACAGTATTATATAGTATAGAAATAAGTAAAATGTAATTAAAACTGGCCTGTTTACCATACTAAATAAAATAATTGTAAATACAGCAAACAATTAACATAATAATAATGAAAACTGGGCTCTTTGTTGCTAGGTAGCAATTAAGTAACTTTGAATAGAAGTGATTATTTATTTAAATCTATCTGAACCACATATGCTGATGATTTTTTGTTTTAGTAAAGTATGTGTGGAATAAATGGAAGTAGAAAGAAAGAATAATCTTATAAAAAAAAAGAAGAAATAGACTACTGATCACTTACCATCAAGTTCAGGATTAATTTTTATAAATTGATCTTCAGTGACAGGTATTTTATCTAAAAAGTGTTTTTTGTAAAGACCAAAAGTAGATTCAGAATCCCCAAAGGGTACTACTCGTTCATCACAGAAGAAGAATCGCCAGTTTTGCCACTGAGTTTGAATGTTCATCAGAGCCTTAGTCAACAATGTTATTATTGAACCACCTGAGCAAACAAATTACTAATTACAATTAGAATTAAATTTTATCAATTTCAAATAAGAGTTTATAAATGATACTTTTTCAGGCTTATATGGATCAGATTATCAAAAGAAGAATGAGATAGCATTTTTTTTTAATCAGAATGATGACACTACTAATGCAGAAGTTGCGGCATTTAAATGAAGATAGAAAGAGACAGAATGAGAAAGATAAAAACACAATGTAAAACTGTCTTATCCGCGAAGAGACTTTCGAAATCACCTGAGACTCCGATTCGGAAGAGATGATCGTCACGTGCAAACGCTTCGTTGGCAATGGAAGTGACGTATTTCGCAATTAGCTTGAGCAACGTGTCTTCGTCTTGGGCTACTTTTACCAATGTCTGAACGTCATCAGAATCGTTTGAATCAGGATTGTCTTGTTCATTGCGAACGTGGGACAAATGAAGAGATTGGCTCACAACAGGACGGACCAAATCACGATTGTTTGAATCAGAATCGTCTGAATCGGAATGTTGTGGATTTTTACTCGGTTTAGCTTCATCAGCTTCAATCTTATGATCCGAATCTGCCATCGTGCTTGAATAAGGTTATTTCCCTACGCACTTTGAACTCGACCGAAATGCGATTGTACGCGCTAACTATTGAAATGCGAGTGCGCGAGGGAAGTCATGCCCCACGCGACAACGTGCACGATTTCGTCCCTCAGGTCATAACCTTTCTTCGACGTGTTCCTCACGGCACGTCATACCGAACTTCCACACAGAACGCGACAAGAAACAACGCAGAAGCCAATCAGCAAATTGCTTTCATAAAAAAGTAACAAGGTGATTGGCTATTGCGTCTCTTCTAGACGCGTGTCACGCGGTTTTGTCCGCTGAATTGCTTGTGTTCTGATGTGAGTGGTCAGTTCCAACTCGATCTTATATATTTATGCACATGTATACATACAAAATAAGCGACTTTGCGTGCACGTCTGCTAGCTGCGCGAAGTCTCTTCGCGATCGATGCAGAAATGTCATTTGCGTGTCACCGCTGTAAATCCTTGATGTGTCTCATAATATAGTTTTTAAAATACACGTTACAATGGACGGAAAATCTGTTGACATTAAAAAAAATAATTCTAATGACAACGACTCAGAAACTACAGTAAGTTAATAACGAGATAATTGTTTAGATAATTTAAAAAACTACTTTTTCATTAAATGTCCGTATTCTTTTTATCAAAACATTTGTGCATTTTCTTGCAGATAATGTTAAGAAGAAAGTTAGAAATGAAATCGGAAGCGCTTATATTGTTGAGCGAAGAACTGGAGCAATGCAGGATACAGCGGGATCAATTCAAAACAATGGCGGAACAACTTCAGGAGAGACTTTTGCACTTGAAGAAGCAAATGTGTGACAGAAAGGATGCGAACAGGTATCTCAAACATGCTAGATACTTTGTTCTATTTTTGTTTTCTTGGTTTAACGAAGTATTTTTGCAGGAGTCATAACTTGAACGACGATTTCAGAACCTCGGATTTATTGGCAGAAGCGGCGGAACAGAACAAATGTCTCAGGCTGCAAGTGGAAATGTTAAGGCAAAAACTATCAGATGCTGAGGGTGATATTAAAGCATTGCGTAAGAACAACAATCATACATCAGTTGAGCAGCAGGATGCTCAACTCGCGCCAACCATGCATCAAAGGGAAGAAATGATAGAACAGTTAGAAAAATTAAATTTAAAGGTAAGTGTATAAGTGTGCAATTTACATTATTTACCGACTTATATCTTGCAAATTAATTTTATTAATATTAGTTTCTGTTTCATAGTGTTCACAGTTACAAACGGATCTACAGACAGTATTAGATGAGAAGCACGAATTGGAAATGGAAAGAGATGCCTTCAAGTGTAAAGCACATCGTTTAAATCACGAACTATCTAAAGCTCTAAGCGCTTCCAAGCCAGTTGATTTGGATGCTCTAATTAATGAGAACAGGTAATTAATAAACAATTATATATATGTTGTGACAAATGTGTGTGTAAATTTTCTATTTCTAATACAAACTTTCCAGGTATCTGCAAGAAAGACTGCAACAGTTGCTTGAGGAGAAAGAACTCACACGTCAATCTCTGTCAAAGTACAAAGTAAGTTTTGACAACAGTCAAACAATAATGTGCATTCAATTTGTGCGATTGTTTATCGGATGATCAATTTTGCTAGAGCATGCTGGATAGTAAAAGAGCTAAGGGGGCCATTAAGTTGGGAGTAAATTCCGCAGCTGGAACAGTGATGACTCATAAGCAAGGTAAGATATCTAATATATATACGAAAGATCTTTGAGTAGAACAAAATAACATGTTTTTGTTTTAGTCGAACAACTTCTTCAAGAGAGTTCTTATATACCACCTCAGAAATCCGCCGCTGCTGTCACTGATCTACGTTGTCTTTGTACAGCCTTGCTTGAGGCTTTGAACGACAAGACTTTGGCTTTGGCGCATCAGAAAAAAGCTAACAAGTAAATAATTTAATATCAATCGAATTTACAGTTCTAAAACACATTAGCATATATTTGAATCTTGCTTTTTGCAGAATATTGGCATTGAGGATTTGTGAATTAGACAGTGCGGTACAATCGCCGACTATGAAACTCTTGGAAGGATACACAAGTGCTAATGTCGATCTAAAATGTAAGCAATAATTGTGAAAAATTTTATCATTTTTTAAAATATATTCGTAAAACACATTAAACGTTTATGCAGGTGACGATGAATTTAGCAGTTTGGAACAAACGAGCAACGATAACACAGGCAATATCGAGGAGAATAATATTATAACTCATACAAATAGTATACAATGCAACTCTTCGCCGGAAAGTCAAGTTATGCAACAATTGCAATCGATACAGATGAGTCTGCCGAAAAATCTGGGAGTGTTGGTTCAAAAAGCGTTAAACAATTTAAAGGATAACGACAAACAAAAGGTATAAAGTTTAAACTATATGATTGTTGGGAAAAATATACGTGCCTATGTGCACAGAATGTGCATATAAAACTCTTTTATCGTAATTCCGCAGCGCTGCTAATGAAAATATGTAATATTTCATTAGTTAGCATATATCATTTTTGTAACTATTAAACGATCTTCACTTCGACCTTGTCGAACTGCGCGTTCGCGCAAGAAATGTGATATCTCATGTAAAACTTATATCGTTCTTATTTAACATTATATATCGTGTGTTATTATATAGTGTTTTTGCTGCAAACCAAAGAACTACGAAACTGTATGTACAATTCGATCTGCATGTTGTGTACACACAAAAAGTATAAACATGGAATGATAATAATTTATTTATAAGTTATTTAATGGACGTACATAAATGGTGCACATAGATGCATTTCCAGTGTATAGATGATTCTGTACTTATGTATATACATATATGTGTATATATTTATATATACATATATATATATCTAGAAAATACAGCTGTATATTTACAAATGTAATAAAAAAGAAAACGACTATCTTAAAAACCGTAGAAATAGCATGTAATGTACATTACATTTTGGCACTTCTCTCTTTCTAAACTGTAGATATACTTTACTATAAGTAGAAGAAAAGTGCGCTTATATCTGATATTCATATACTCGAAATTATGAAAAAATAAAAAACAATAAAAAAGACACATGTTCGTAATACAAATATCAAGTGTCTTGGCACGTAACGTATTTCTACGTGGAATATTCCCACGTTAAATTTCTTTAAGTTACTTTTTTCGTGTACCAAGAAATGCAGGAGAAATACATAAGAAAATAATACAAATATGTCAAATCGCTTTCCTTATCGCAATTCCTTAAAACTTCATCTTGGTTTTAATGAAATCGATATATTCGGAGACACGCGTGTATACGCCGGGATAGCCGGGTTCGCCGCATTTGTTGCCGAACGAGACGATCCCGATTTGTGTCCACCGACCCTCGACACGCAACATAAGCGGCCCACCCGAATCACCCTGACACGCGTCCTTGCCACCTTGACTGTACCCCGCGCACAAAAAATTGCTGGTAATATCCTGGTGGTAAGACGCATCACAATCCTCATTTCTCCACACCGGCAGAATCGCCTGTCGTTGTACAGTGCTCTCTTTTCCACCTATTATACACCGTTGTATTTTATTGTTTCAATAACAATCACATCACATTATGCCTTGTAGAAATATATTTAATTACCGTAATAAGTGGATCCCCAGCCGACGACTGTAGGTCTAAGTCCGATAAACGATTCTCCGCGGAATCGCGCCTGCGGCAAACAAATTGGTATCACGTACGGGGTCTTCTTCACGCGTCTTGTAAGCTCGAGAACGGCTATGTCGTTATAAAAACCTTGGCGCGAGAACCTCGGATGAGCATGAATCTCCTTCACGGCGTAGGTCTCCGGTGACGAGGGCTCGTCGTCTCTCTCCAGATCAATATCACCGAGACGCACAGTAAACTGACGAGCAGCAAATCTATAAAATATGCATTACACATAAAATATAAAACAACAAATACAATATTTGTGTGTGTTTCAGGAAATAGGATTAATGTAATAGTGGATTTATGTATCGCTCAACGTAACTTACGGCTGCTGACGTTGATCTCGCGTGCAATGAGCGGCGGTGAGAATATAACGCGATCCTATCAACGATCCTCCGCACCAGAACTCCGTTCGCCGAGAGTTGTGAAGAAAAATCGCCGCCATCCAGGGCCAACGACCAGGTAAGGCTTCCTCGCCTCCGACCACGCGGAACTTACCTGAATTTCTTACTCCGCACTCTGAAACAAATTAATCCTTTTCGTAAACCAAAAGAAAGACGGTTTATCAAATTAAAAAAAGTAAATATATTAAAACGTACCTTCGTCATCTTTAATAAAATTGTCAATTGTGCCAATACTTTCGAAACCATTTGTATTGTTGTACGATAAATCGGGCGATGGGACAATTTGTGCGATAGGTTTTACAATCGTGGATGTCACTGGATACAGTGGTATCGGACGTGGAGTAGCTGGTTTCGTTGGTCGAATCACCGGTCGAAGAGGAGGATGTTCACTTGTGCTGATACCGGAAGATGCACCGCCAGTAGTGCTACACAGCGTTCATTTGCCTGAGTGTCTCTTTTACTTAATACATCGAGGATAGTATTATATTTTACAATTTGAACTGTAAAAGAGAAGTGAAACGAATATTCATCAGTAAAAAGCTTACGTGGAAACAGAGGGATTGCCGGTTTTGTCTATCGGGCAACAAACCCCCGGTACGAACAGGCTCTTGAAACACAACGATTGCCTCAGCTTGGTGAGATCGAGCAACAAGTGCGGGCAATTACTGAGATCTTGGCATTTTCCGGGCCCGCCCTCGGCGGTTGTACACACGGACGGAGTGGACTCCTTGTCTCTGTTAGAGAGTTCTTCCTTTTGTTGCTGTTGGATCAGCGGTGCCTGTGTGGTGGAGGATGTAATCGTTTGTCTCAATGGCAGTGCGACGCCGCGTACCAAAGGAGCTATGCTGTCTGTTACGTTACGACCTAAGAAAAGAAAACGTTTCGGAAATTCATTATTCCGATTTAACATCCAAGGCATGTAAAATTGATCATTTTATAATAATGAGAGTAAGTTTTACAGAGATAATAAATGTGCGTTATTTTCTTCAGCATTACCAAGAATATTTTTAGAGATAGTGTAGATCGCCGAGGGCAACTCCTTCGGTGGATGATCTAAGACCTCGACGCCCTTTGTCATGTTGACGATGTAATTGCCCACGGTATTCAAGGCGCCCAGAGTCTCGCTGATGGTCACCAGAGGATCGCTCTCCTCTTGCTTGACCTTCACCAACCGCGTATAAGGACGCACCTGCGTGTCTCTACGATACACCGGTCTGTCCGACCTGCTTGGCCCGGGGTTCCAGGAATGCGACCATCCTTCCGTCGACGGGATGTACGAGTTTCTGTATCCATGTGCTGCGCGTCGTATGAAGTAATATGTTATTACATTAATTTTCTGCGAAAGCTCGCGCACGACAGCATCCTCGTCGTCGTTAAAATCGCAAGTGCATGATGTAATTATTCCGACAAATCGCAACTTCGTTCTCGAGTTTGCGCTTCACTTTCATTCCTTTCTCGAAAGTGTCCGCGAGAGACACTCGCCAGAGAGGAATTTAAATTAGTCGCGATGACGATGACGGATGCGCGTCGAGACGCGCAGTGGAAATTCATCGCGTGTATAACACGAAAATTACAGCGCGTACGTTATTGGATGTTAACGTTAACGAGTGCCACTTTTGTGTCGGGGAAACCTAAGCTACTTACGATAACTGCGGTAATGCACGACCTCTCCGGTGTACGAGGCAGAGCCGGCGAACAGGCTCCATATTACACAGAGGCCTGAAACGCAAATATGTTATTACGTGAATTACAGGCGTTCCGCAAGCGTAAGATAAGAGAAATGATCTCGTTGTGTGTTTGTTCGTGACAATTACGAAATCATCCGCGTGTGTAATCACATGTCATCGGGAATACCGCCGCCCGATTTAACCGGGCGGCGTCATCTCGTGTGTTACGTAATATGGAAAGGCAAGCACGCTGCTGCAGCAGCACTCTCGACTTTCCAATTCCTCCCAGAAGCATGACGAAAGTTCGTAAATATCGATCGATTAAAACGGATTAGAATATATTGATTGTGTATGGAATCTCATTATTTTTTTTTAAGTATGGATATAAAAAAATTGTTCGTTAATACTCAGTCAAATATCTCGGAAGTATCTGTATTGCAAAAACAAAGACACTACTTTGGATATGTTCCTGAGAGATCGTCGTCGAGTAATTCTTTGATCCGGTTCCGGTGATTTGAACTTTCCCGGTGAGAAGAAAGAACCGAATTTCTAACGTATAATTGAGGAGCTAAAAAACAAAGAAGACAAAAGACGCAGTTGTTATTACAGGCCCGAAATACAGTCGGTACAGTGTGACAATAGCGTGACCTGAATTGCAGGAGAAAAATAGTCTTTTTCATGATGCACAACAGAGACGCTAATGTAAAAGTCGCATATTCGTATACGGACCGTATTTCTTCCCCCGAAGAGGAAAGAGACTCGAGGTCCAAGATCAAGGATCGCGTCGCGATGTACGTGTTTGATTACAAAATTACATGTCCGGTTCGCGTGTTGAAGTAGGATTTTTTAGAACTGGTTACACAGGCATCGGGCGCGCATCGAAGCTTCTTTCATCGACGGTGAAAGTTGCCCGGCGAGAAAGTGTGTCTTTCTTCTTCCGTTCACTGATTCATGTTGCTCGATATATATCCTATACACGAGGAGAGGACAATTTATCTTAAAAGCTCCGGCTCAGCGAGAGCGTTCTTGGAATGATTGCTCGGAATGAGTGTTTCATCCGGGAAAATCTAAGCAAGAGAGTTCTCCCGAATCTCTGTGAGATTTTTGTCGGTCAAAAAAACGAAAACTGATTCTCAAGACGTGTTAGTGTAATGTTTGCTTTCGCTCCTTTCGAGGAGAACCGAGAGAAAATCTAGAACAAAATATCAAAATCAGAACAGAGTAATATGTAAAAAGAATTATAAGACAGAAGAATTTTAAATTAATTCAATTTGCGAGATTGAGATTCAAATCAGACTGACTTTGTTTTTGTAAACAAATTTCAGGCGCGACTCGGGCGTGTGTGAGTCTTCTTTTATCTCGGCTGCAAAACCTTACTAGGACGTTTCTGATAACGTGAAATCGCTTCGCAATATGCGGGTGAAAAAGTAGCACTGCATCACTTCAGGTCTCAGTTTACACAATAATAATGATTACTATAATTACAATTTTTATGATTATGTGTGTGCGTGTGTGCTGAAGTTATCAAAGATAAAGTATATTTATCTTTTCTTTTAATTCCAGGTAGAGAAAGCTCTGTTGGAGACATATCAACAAATATAAAAACACTCGAAACATTCTGAAGATTTTTGTACATTAGAAATTTTGATCTATCTGTTTTACTGCATATTGTAAAGATAAATCCGTCTTCCTTCGAGCATTAATGTCGTTGTCGGCGACGCATCACGACGCATCACTCAGCTAACACGCGGCTCTAATGTCTTGTGCGTCGGCGTTTTGCGTTTCACCGGTCGATCGTAGTGAAAATGTGAAAATACGCGAAAAGTTAAAATAAAAAAAAAAAGGCCTTCAGCTGGCTCGACTCACTACATTGTCGTCAAAAAAGCAGCAATTTGCGGCAATTTGTTGCCAATTTGCATACAATTGCTTTCTGATCTGCCGACAGATTATGTGATCTGATGCATATGTGTAACACAACGATAGATTTGTTTTGCAATTAATTCGCGAGAACACTGTGCCACTTAATCTTGAAATGCTGTTAGCGCACTATCGATTGTGTGATCGTATTGCGTGAGAAAACTGAGGAACTCCCGCGGTGTTTTGTTTTGTCAGTAGGTCATCCGAGACTTTGTGTCGTTAGACGACAAACTAATTCGAGAAAGTGAGAATCGAATTATGCATGAGACACGGAATTCATAAACGCGTATAATCGAGGCCATATCTTCTACCTACGCGCGTGAAACGTGTTCGCGGCGAATTAAAATAAAAACCAAAACCGTAATTGCAAACTCGTAACATAAAAGCAACTGCGTATCGCTTGAGAATATGTACAACTTCTCTATATAGTTTATATTTAAAAAATTAATATGCAATTTCTCTAAAAAAAAAATGAAAAGAGAACTTTCTCCTCTTTGGACTTCAGTTTGTTGTATACGCACTTGGATGCCTTTATACGTGTTCCAATATTTTATACAGTTTATAATTGAGAAAATAACAGATAAAGGTTTAGAAAGCGATCGTGAAAATGCGTGCTGAAGAGACATGTAAATATCGTAATCGCTTTCTTACCCCACGGAGTTTTCATCGGTGCACGAGACGCATCGTTTTCACTTTTTAAATTACAAATCACACACACGCACACACGATGTCATCAATAATTCACTGCCACTTTGCGTGACGTTTTGTTACCAAATTAGCCAGCGGCATGGCACGTGCCATCGCGACGATCAAACGTTACGGCATCCCGTTTACTTTTACACCCCCGCGTGAACAGTTCTAAACACTCGCAGATGCGAAGGGATCTATAGAAGCGTGCGCATCACTTACTCAGAACTATTGTCGACGACATTCTCTCCGTTCAACAGAAAAAAAAAAGCTGTTATCCTGCGGACATCCCCAGCGTTTGTGCCACTATCACGACGCACTTTTGATAGTTGGGGTACGTGGCGCTAAATTATTTTAACTGAGAGTGTAGGCGCGCGATTAGAACCAGCGAGTTCTGCATGTTGTGTCGAGAGCGGTGGAGGAAAAACAGCGAGGAGTAAGTAAATGAGAAAGAGAATGCGAGAGTGTGCGAGAGAGAGTACAAAAATAATTGACAGAGAGATGGAAAAGAGTACGAGCGGTATAGAAAAAAAAAAAAAACTTAATCGACACAAAAGATGGCAGCGTGTAATCACCGGTCGCTCGAGACGGACGGACAGCGACTGTCCGTGAAAAGACCTCGACACACTTTATTCTCGATGGAGGAGCAACCGGCCGGGGCTCGCGCGCTCACTCGCTCGCTCTTTCTCCTTCTTTCTCCGAAACGCCGTCCCTAATCTTCAAGGGAAAGTGGTGTTTCCTCTACCATTGTCGCTCCAATACTCCGCCTACGAATTGACAATTCGTTACCGCGATGCGCAGGAATGTCGCGGAGCGAGTTCCGTCTGTGGTCCGTAATCATTGCGCCGTCATTTGCGGTCCCGCGATCAATCTGAGAAAGTGAACAATCGTTTGAGATGTCGCGACTGTGTTTTGTTACCCGCCTGTAACAACGCGATTCTTGTCTTTTTTTCTCCAAGAACTGTAGGAAGAAACCAGAATTAAAGTACAGCCTAAATTTATTTACGTCGTGACAGATTCCGTTACATCGAGTTCGTGTATTCCACCGTATATAAAGCAGCGCTACACCACACTACTTAACATATACAGTTTGTCTTATGCGAAATAAAATTCAATATACAGAGTATTTCGAACGTATGTTTACCGACAGACGAAAAACAACAATTCCTCTTAAAAATATAATATATATTCATGCGATGTAACAATTAATTCGTCGCACGCGTTATCTTATCGTTACATCTTATCGGGACGAACTTGTTCGCGATAAACACGCACGCTCTTAGCCTCTATATCATTCCTGTTGAAACCGATCGTTTCTCGGATGGTGTCGATCGACTCGACTGTCTGTAAAAGTAAATGGATGGCACGCAATTTACAATCAAATAAATCGCATCTCACCCTACGGGGACACGGCGGAATCTATATATTTAACACATGTACAAAATTTCATTCAATGACAAATGCGTTAAAGACGATTTAATGCGATTTTATGTGCTGGAGGTGAACGCGCGTAGGAAAAAAAGAGAATTAATGAGAAACATGCGTAATTAGGCTGATTTTTCAAAATTACATGATGTAGACTGTGTTGTGAAATAATACACTGACTCTTTGATCAATTAAAATAACAAATATTAAGGCTCGTGGGCGGTTGTTGCAGTCACATTGAATTGTGGCGCGAAAAATCATAGGAATTTTTGTCTTACACAGTTTACATAAAAAGTTTTTTTTTTACGCCAACAGTATTTAAAAATATGATAAAATTGCAACAATTTTGTGAGTACTTTCTCTCACTTCTGACGTCACAATTAAAAATGACTGGAACAGAAATATTCAAGAGCCTTAAAAATGAAAGTGTCGTTTATCAATCAAAGCAAAAGCTTCTAGATTTCTTTATATATGATTCTATGCAGATCATATATATTGTATATATGATTCTCAAAGAATTGGAAACAGAAAAATATCTCGACACAATATTGAACATCTCGATTGGACGCTCCAATTTACGCGATAATTCGATAATTAGTAATTTACAAATTCAACGGACGCAGCTTATGTCTTAATAAACACCGCCGCACTTAATATTTCTCAGATAACACTCTCTAGTAATCTTGAAAATATTCCTGAATCTGTATAGAGGCAAAGAATTTAATATTTTCTCATGGGTATTGACGATTTGTACGCGTCGAATCGCTCGTACGACGGCGCCGTTCCAGGCGCGGTCATTCCCATAGATTGCATCGGTCCGCTTTGGTATGTCGGCGGAATCGGATGTCGCAGTGTATTTCCCATACTACTCGAGTTGCTCCATCTACAACAAGTTGCACGTTCACTTTAATCTCGTGAACAAATGTAAACGAAGTACATTTCTTTTCATACAAAAAATGAAATGAAAAACGCACCTATTAACGCTATCGGATGATCTAGAATTCCAGCTAGAGGTCTCACCTCGGGGATCGCGAGAACCGCTACTTGTCACAGAATTAAACGATTTAGAGGACGTAGGTCCTGAGTGCCATCCACTGGTTGTACGATTGCTTTCTACATAACGACTCTCACCTATATTGGAGAAGAATAACGTCAAACAAAAACACATCCTCACTTATATACAAATTAAGTGCTAATTAGATGCTCAATTTAAACATTTGGTGTTAGAGAGATTCTCATTTAAGTCGGTTAGGTTGACATCTAGACCGATTAGGTTCACATCTCGATTGGTCAGGATGTGAACCTAACCGATCAAGATGTCAACCTAACCGGTCAGGATGGGGACCTAACCGATCTAGTGATGAACCTAACCGACCCAGTTATGAACCTAACCGGTCAGGATATGTACCTGACCGACCGAAATAGGAACCTGTCGAAACGAGTCGAGCATCAAACTTGTAATTTAAGCATTTAATTTGCATATAGGTGCGAGTGTGTTTTTGTATGAAGGGGAGGCTAACTTAATATAGGTTTCTATTTTTGTTACAGTAAATCGTTTGGTATGCTTGATAATAAAAAGTGTCTGTTTAAAATATTTGCACAGAGAAAATTTAAAATAAAAACTAATTGAAGACATTTAATGTGTGAGCGTCATGTAGTATTTAGTAGATATAAATCAAGTTTGTAAATAAAGTTGTTTTATATACTTCTGTGAGACTGATAGCAGGTTCAACTAACTACAATGAAACTCAAGAGAAATTGAGAACTCATTTTTATTATGAAGCATACACGTTTATAAAAGAGAATACAAACTGGATTTTTGGAGTGAAATAAAGTTTTTCTACAAAATACATCGAAAGTTCTTTTTTTCTGCGTCGACATTTATTGTATAGAAAACATCGGAAATACTTAAAAGATAATGTATAAAAATTTAGATATTTACCTAATTAAACATCAAAAATGTCCAGTTTGCAATAGTTTTACAATTTTGTTTCGCACAGAAAAAAATAATATTCATAATATGTTTTATATGTGTGTAATTTGTGTGTAAGACTGTAATTGTGACTATCATATACACGTATGAGCTAATATATACATAGAAATCTCTTTCTATCTATCACAAAAAAAAACATTTCAACTTCGTTCTATCTTATCTCACGAAACTTACGAATTAAATATCTTACAAAAATCAGTCCTTATATAAAAAAAGTATCTTTCTAAAATAAGTATCAGTCGTTATAGTCTTTTACTTTCCGTTCTTTAACTCGATTGACGTTACTTATATTTTCTATGCAAAACTGTGGCTCTTTGAAACTGTTTTTGGCACAGAATTATCATGATCTGTATAAACAATATATCCGATATTTGAGATTTAGCACATACAGTTTTAAACGTCTACTTTAGAACTTAGATTTAATTCAGGTAATATTTAAATTTGTATATAATACAGACAATATATCTTCTTAATTCGCACACGTGAATCTTCTTACATACTTTGTAAGTACCATAAAAGTAAAATGCATTACCGATTTTGCGTACAAAAAATACGCATCTATAGGAAAATTGTACTATATTTGTGCTCATTTAATTTTGCTGTGAATGATCAATTTTCCTAATATATACACGTATAACAAAATTCGGTTATCCTTTTGCGTGTCACAGATCTCCGAGAATTTCTCTGTAATTGTCGCATTGTGCATTGTGCTGTTATTTATAAACTATGATATGGGGTTTTCAATATACTGTCTGATTTCAGTCGCACATTGTTCATTGCGCAATGAAACATAATCAATCAAGGATACTACAAAAACAAATTTGTGTATCGAGTTGTGTGCACAATCTATCTCAAATCTTTTTTCCTACTGTATTGTATGCCGTTACTTAAATGCTTACATCCTGCGTAGAAAAAAAACCAGAATAATCATCCAAGAATAGTTCGCCACAAATTATCAACGTGATTAAAAAAAGTAAATATGACACTTCGAGATACATAGTGACGATTAATACCATCTATCATATACATACGATTTATCATACTTACGTGGCGTGCTAGATCCCGGTGGTTTGAAGCTATCGCTGTAGCGCGTGTGAGTGTCTCTGGAGCTTCGATGAGTCTCCGGATCGGAACGTCTTATTTCGCGTTCGCGTGCGTAAGATGAGGTGCTGCTCGGACGTTCATATCTGTGTAAAACGAGCAGTTTAAAACAAAACGATCGTCAAATTGATAAAAAGCTCAAGAACTTTGCACACATACCTTTCTTTAACTTGTCGAGGATCTAAAGATGAGGACGTGCTGGAGAGACTCTCACGTCGTACTATGACTTCTCTTCCACGGGAAACGTCGGAGAAGCTGTCTGTTCGACTGCTTCTCGAGAACTCGCTGCTTCGTTTGAATTCTTTTTTCATTCCTATGTCTTGAGCGGATCTGAAACAAAGTGCACACATCGCTATCGTGATTACTATGTCGATAGATACAAAGAAAATTTTCTCAATGCTCCTCTCAATGACACAAAAGAGAAACGGCGCGAATTCTTACCTGCTAGATTCGTATCGAGAAGGCGGCGAAGAATCTAATCGTCTATCTGTCACTCGATCGATCATGTCATTGCGTCTATCGGTTATTCTGTCCGGGCTATGTCTGCGGCTATGTTCGGTAGTTATTCGCTTTCTTTCGGGCTCCAAGTACACATCCCGCGGATCTCTACGGTCGCTGGACGTTCTTTTTAAGGACGGTGGCGGCGGCGCGCGTCTGCTCTCCTCCAGGCGCATCTGCTGTCTCTTGAGCTCCATTCTCTCGCGTTCGAGTTTCTCTCGCTCAAGTTTCTGCCGCTCGCGCTCGAGTCGCAGCAACTCGGCCTTCTCTTGCTCGATCCGTTCCCGTTCTCGCCTCAGTTTTTCCCGTTCTCTTTCCAGGCGCGCGGCTTCTTCTCGCTGTCTGCGCTCTATCTCCCGTTGGCGTTCCATCTCCTCCCGCCTTCTTCGCTCTTCCTCTCGTAGAATTCTCTCCCTTTCGCGCATTCGCTGCCGATCACGTTCCTCCTGAAAATTTCACATATATTTTTCTTGATAGTCTTGTTATCGAATTAATAATTAGATAAAAACTCGATAAAAATATTTACTCTTATCTTCGCGAATGTAAGAACGTTATCGCGTCTTCGTCTCTCGCGACTCCGGGACCGACTCCGGCTCCGGCTCCTATCCCAGGAACCTCTACGCATTCGCTTATCCTCTCGTCTGCCCCTCTCGTTCTCTGGCTTCTTGCTGTTGGATTTTGTCGATCGGGAGTCGGACTCTTTGGACGTATCTTCTTTTTTGTCCTGCGCTTCGAGTTTCTTCGAGTCGGCACTGTCGTTCTTTTCATCAGATTTTTTCGCTAAACACAAAGATAATTCAACAAAACTTTTAAAACACTGTTAAAAGTTATAAAACGATTATTAAAATATAATTCTCGACTTATGTATTCAGTATTGCTGAAAAAGAAGATAAAGATTCTCACAAGTATCTAGTCCTTTCTCTTCAGATTCCGTTTTTATCTCTTTCTCTTTTCTTTCAATCGCATCGTGATCCTTCGGCTTTTCCTTCTCATCTTTCTTCTCTGATTTACCATTAACAGCATCTCGCTTACGCACATGACTTTGTTGCGTATCTCCTCGTGCCTATGAAAATTATTTTTACAATAAAATCAATATAAGCAGGATAATTTTGTAAGTTTTTTACAAACAAATGCAGTAAACTGTCTCAATGAATGGAATAAGATTTACCTTCTCGACGGATATGACGCGTCCATGAAGCTCAGTTCTGTTCAAGTGCTGTATGCACTTAGCTGCGTCCTCGCTCGAGGACATCGTTACGTAACCGTAACATCTCGCTCCAGGAGTTTTAGCATTTGTTACTATTTTCGCGCCCATTACTTTGCCATACTTGGAAAAGATCTGCTTAAGGTCCGTAGCTCGAGTGCTGGACGATAAGCCGGAAACCCACAGATTGCGACCGCTCGCATTTGCCGCACCGGCCTGTGATGTCTTCTTATCTGCAGAGTATATTGATATAAAACATTCATTGTAAAAATGTAAAACTTAATTGCCATGTCAGACATGAAAAGATGAATCAAAAGATAAACACGCACAGCCTACCTTTTTCTTCTCTTTTCTGGTTTTTAGTGCTAGATTCCGCGCTGAAAAAAATAACACTGTTATTGCATCGACAAACTGAAATAATCGCAATAAAAATCATTAAAAGTAATAAATTTGACTGAGGATTATAATCAAAGGCTTGGTAAGTATCTCTGTAACTATGTTAAGGACACAAATTTGGCTAGCAACTTTTTTTGTTTTGGAGGGCGATATAACCGAATTGCTTTTTATTTTTTGAAGGGAGAGCTAGGGTCCATTTGCATATAACACACTAGTTAACAGTTTTTCTCTATTTAGATTATTGGTCGAGTATTCACTATATGTTCTCTGTTCATCCATTTTTCATCACTCGTGCATAAAAAAATCAGGTCCATGTAGCGAGAAGACTTGGCACTTATGTCAGCTTTAAGTATCCACAAAGGGGGTATCAGCTGCGCTTCTTCTGACAGGATACTTCCTGTGTGTCATAGGCAGGATAGATTTTTATAAAGACGCTTAAGCGCGTTTCTTTATTATTACTTTTTTTTTTTTTTTTTGGTAGTAGTATCTTCAGCAAATAATAGAATTGCTTCTTGATAGTGTGAGAACTTTAGGTACACTCTGTCAAATATACAATTTACGATAAGATATCTAATGTCCTTTGCATAATGACGCACACGATGAAATTGCTGTTTCTCAACGAAACGAACTTCCTCCTCGTGTAGGGAACACAGCACACGGGATTCATCAGTTTGTTTTCTCGGTGTACACGTGTAAATCACCTCTACTATAAATATGCAGAAAGAACGCAAGCGACATTCGAGACTTCGAAGTTTCAAGTTTGCTAGCCAAGTTCTCAACTTCTTAACATACTTTCCAGAGTTAACAAATTACAGCCTAAGACACACACGAGAGAATATGGAATGTAACAATCTTCGAAATTCGACTTTTTTTTTTAAAAAAAAGGGAATATAAAGATACGTATGATCTTGCGTGTGATGTGAGTGATCTCGGTCTTGGAAATCCATCGTTCCAATGGTAACAGAGAGGGAGAATAAAGACTGTCCCGGCGATATAGAGTTATGCAGCAGTAGAACATCACTATATCGGAGTCCTGAGACACTTTCTCAGTTTGCTGTACCACAAGTACTGTGAACACCGTACTTTTTTTTAGCTCTAGAGAAGAGACCAACCTCTTGCTTCCTCCTTCTCCACTGTCCTGCTTGTTCTTCATCCCGATGTTCGCACTGGATGCAGTCCCTTCCTTGCTGCTGGCGCCAGCTTCCGCTCTACCGCTGCCTTTCGAGTCTCCCTTCTTGTTGTTCTCTTCTAATTTCTTCTTCTCTCCACCATCTGCGGGGACAATCAAGGTACCATAGTCACTTTCAGCGCAGCTCAGACTCTTCTCCCTCCCTCGCCTAACACCTTCTGTTTTATAGTAGGTTGTACTTCCAGTCAGGAATTTTTGGTCACTAATACATTCACCCAGCGAGCAATAGCATTTTGGCTTGCACGACATTTACCAGCCCTCGCGATCTTCGACAACATGGGTTTGATGAAGAAACCTAAACCTCTTTACAGCAGTTTTAGTTTGGTACGCGCGCGCACGCAAAACTACATCTTTTTGATGTGCTTCTTTTGTACACATAAAAAGTCCGATTAAAAGGCCAAAGAAAAGATCAACAAAACGAAAGCGAAAAGAAAGAAGTTGCAGGGCGTGTTTATTGTGTCGGGAGTGTCCGCATCATTATTCCGACAAAATTATTTCTGAGAATGAATCTAGATAATTTTTGCGCGGGAAACGTATGTATACGCGATGCGTAGAGACAAGGTTCAGAAAATGCTGCTCTTTCACGCCGAACCATTGTTGTATTAATGGAGTTTGTTTTGCGGAAAAACATCTGCCGATGTGAACTTGAATCTTCTATGTATCCATGTGATCTGATGATAAGAGAAGATCCAGCGATGCTCTACGTAGTAGGTATAATTAATGTAATTGTATATCAAATTCTATAGCGTTAACTAACTTAAAGACTATGTAATATGGTTTTGTGCTTGCACAACGCAGGTAGCGCGCAGGGAAGCTGGAAGATGTACGCTATATCCGCTCGAAAACCTTATCGATCACCGTGCTTTTGTCCCGGTTGAGAAGAACCTTATCGGTCGTCGGCTTGTGCTTGAATAAGATTGCACATCACTGTGTTGGTGCTGTGTTTATATCGCATCCAGGTGTTGCGATGAGGTTCACGACGATGAGGCCGAGGTTAAAAACCGGAACTTGCAGGATGAAGAGATGAGTCGCAGATGATCTCGATACTGCCCTTAATTCCGGATTTGTTGCGATAATACGTTCGCGCTCGAACGTTCTGGATAACTCTTGATGCACTTTTGCCAACTTACTTAGTCGTAGATACAAATATCGCTATTCTTAACCCTTTGGACTTTGCATATCGATTAGCTTGACATTCTACTCCGTCAACTCAATTAATAGTAAACAACAAAATATCGTATATTTCAGATACAATAACAGAAAAATACTACATTATTTCTAATAGTCTATGGGATGTCTCAAGTAGTTTATGCAAAAAACTGCAGAGACCAAAGGGTTAACATTTGAATTTATACGTGTACAGTAGAAAATATAATAAATACTAAAAGACTTACCCTTGTGCCTATCGTGAGATTCCGTCTGTAATAAAACAATAAAAATACTTATAAAAAATATACATAATTTGGAGGAAATTTCTCATTTTTTATTGGCGTACCTCCTCAGCAAGGAGATTTTCTTCATCTTCCCCGATTGTCAAGTTAATAGAGTCCTCATTGTCAATTCCGTTAGATTCAACAGTAGTAGATGGTGCATCTGTAGATTGGCTGCTGGTATTATTAATTTTTTCTGATTCATTCTTAATATTTTCGAAATTTTCCTCTTGTTTAACCAGTTTTGTTTCTTGTTTGGGATTTTCTTCTTTCTTAATATTATTCTTTGCTTCAGATTCCTAAATAAAACAATTTTTCAAGTAAAATACAGTTTAAACCAAACTTAAAAAGCAAGATATTTAACTTTGACCTAGTAATAATGTTTAACAAATATAAATCTTACCGCTTCCTTAGAAGAAGCTTCCTTTTCAACATTCTCTTCTGCAGCTTTTGTTTCCTTAAGTTTAATATCCACATTGTCTTGTCCATCTGTGCTTTCCTCCTTTTGACTATCTGGTGATTCTGTTAACTCTTCTTGATTTGAAACTCCTGCGATAACAAATAAATTTGATAAAATAAGATAACTCTCTTTTATCTATGTTTACAACATATGTCACATTTTTGTAATATTCAATATAATAAAAAATATATCAAAAACTGTTTTTGCAAAACGATAAAAAATATATATACCACTATTTTTTCTTGAAACTGATTTGCAATTTCCACCAGATGGTATAAGCAGATACTCTTCTGGATTTTTCCCCTCATCTGATATTGCCTAAAAATTATTGATTATTGTATAATTATTAACAATATGCAAGAAATTCAGCCACTTAGATGCTATAAAGATATAAATACATAAATTTTTAAAATGTAATATTTTGCTTAAAAAGTGCATGTGCTAAAATTGATTGTATTTCTGCAGGGCTATTTTACAATTACACAGATATGTACATACACACATAGCTTAATTAAAGATTAATTTACAGTCTCGTGATCATCAACTAAATAAACATGATAGTGATAAAAAATTTACCGAATCAATAGGGTTATCGCTTTTAAACGAGAGTAGATATGGCGTTAGTATTCTTGAAGGAGAAAACGCGTTTGACATCGGACATTCGGTTTAGAATAAATAGAGAAGAAAACGAAACCTACTTACCTTCGAAAGACGTTCGAGAAGCACAGCCTTGTTGCCAGACTTGTCTAAACCACGGCGTTCAAGTTCCGTTTTCAGGTCTATCACGCGTAACTCCGTCAGCTTCTTGCCCTCCATCTCGGCCATTTGTATTTTCGGCTGAGATGGACGTTTGGCAAACACGATGTAACCGAATACCAGACGTAGAAACAGCACCTACGTCCTCGAGTTGAGTAGAGCGATTCCCTGTCGCACTTAATTCCAATCGAGCAACAAAGCGGATCGCTCAATTAACGCAATTTCAAACCCTAATATCAGACACTATACATACATACGATGTCCCATATAACGTTGAGTATCTATATCCTATATCGCATCGAGTCAAGCTAAAACGGCCATTGCGCTTGCCAGTCGTCGTGTGACTACGACGCGTTCCCAAAACCACGTATTTGCTAGACGAGAAATTAGGGTGCGGTCACATGCGGTCCGAAAAAAAACGGAAAAATGTGACGGAAGTCAACCAATCGCAAATAAACGAGCGATTTCATTCCGATTTTGGTTGCGTTCCGTTATTCACTGTCGGTACTGAAAATTTATAGTTCACGTCACTTACATTATAGATTCCCAACACTGGCAGTGAATTTCGGAACGCAGCCTTTAGCCAATTCATAGTTCACATAACAGCGCTTTTGCGCCTGCGTCTTATGTAGGTAGACCTGTAAGCTACTGTTCGAAAGATTGTGATTGGTTGAAATTCCTAAGGCTTAAATCTTCTTTCTCAAATTTTTTCGTATGGTTTTGGCTTAACGTATTCGTGACGTTATACACTGGAATGCTTTAATATGGGTTTAAAGCGGTCGATTGACCGTACGCGAAATGCTCGAGAGCATTTATAGCAATTTGTAGTGAGACTTTGACCGGGAGCATATAATTTACATATATGCATGATTGAGTTTTTTTTAGGAAGAATGGAACACGCTACAATGAGAGAGAGAGAGTAGAAAATCCAAAGTGAAATTAAGGAAAACAATTGATTGCAAATGTAAACGCGAGACGCAATGCAACGAAAATGACGTGCGATGACAACCGGCGACGATCCAGAAGAAAATATTGATGTAAATGTGTAATTTCGGTGCACATAATAATGAAAAGGTTGTACGTCGCGTCGCGTCGAGCGATACAGCACATATGTACACATTATCGTCGTGTTGTGCCGTATCGCTGTAACCTTCTTCGCATTCGTTTTTTCTTCTCTCAATGTGATATCTTATCGTCGGTGTGTGACGAATATTAGCGCATCAGTTAGCCAGAATGTAGACAACTCTATCACGGATGCTTTCCGATACTACTTGCTGTAAGAGATTTTGTTTATATTATTATGTGCTGAATGTTTGCTTGAAAAGTGTTTTTTCTGTTTGTTTTCTCACAAATATTTGTTGTTGTGAACTCATCAAAGTTTGACATTAATAAATTCTTTCTCTTTTTGTAGCAAGCTTTTAAATTTTTTTAAACTTGGATCTTAAAATGATGACATTTGCATTCGAGAGTAAATATGATTTGCATGTTCTCAGAAGAGAATATGCCGGATGTGCAAAGCATTTATTATGTTTTTTCCTCATATTGAATTATGTGATTCATGAAAGATGATAAAAAACAAGTATTTTGCTGTCACTAGTTATAAACAGTAATTTGTTGACAGAATTGTGTGATACATACTTAGTGATAATGAATGCTAAGCATGAATTTATTTTACTGTGTAAATATATTGTGCACATTTATATTTTTATTTTTTAAATACAACTAATTAAGAGATTAAAACCAGGAAACTTTGAAACAAAATGAAAACTTTGATGACTTATTAAACATTCTTTTCTTATTCATGTTCCTTTTTGTTACATAACTTGCTATTCATTTAAAACACATGTGTTTGAAAGAATGCTAACTTAATAACTTCTTGATATGTAGGTAGCCTTGCATCAAATAAATAATCTTCTTATGTCATATGTAATGTCTGTGTGCCATTACTAAATTACATAATAGCTGCACATTTGTATATTTACTGTTTTCTGTGTTCATATTTGAAATTGCTGATGTACTTGATGATAAATGCTTACCTACGTGGTGATAACATTCCATGCACAAGTTCTTTATAAGTCGGATGTCAGCAGTAAGTGAATACCACTAGTGTGATGAATACCACCAGTAGTGATGATACAAAGCTGAATCATATAACAACAGGATCACCTATTTACTGTAAGTTGCTTATATATCAAACAATATATTATTTGTCAAAAAAATGAGTATGTGAAAGTCTAAACCTTAATATATATAAATCTTGATATATTTTATATAACAAATTTTCTCTAAACTACTTATTCTTTTTTTCTAATTACTATGTATCTATCTGTTACTATTAGTAATATCTTCAATACTAATATTTTTTAAATTTTATATTCACAAAATATCTTTGAATAGGCATTACATAAGATAATAAACATTTTGTAATTATTTTTATTAATATTATATTGACAAAATTGCAATATATATAAAAAGAAAATATTCAAATAGGAAATTATAATAATCTTAGTAACATACTTGATATGACAACAACTGGTAATGCAATAGAATAGTTTTAGACAAATAATGCACACTATTTGTTTGTTTGCATGAATGTTTAGTCTATGATAAATAGATTATATATTCATAAAAGAAACCATTAATATTCTATGATAATCAAATCTGTCGAGAATTGATTTTGTTAAATACTCACGATAAATTTTGTCATTACAACAATCACGAATATTATCACGATCATTGATATCATCTGTTAAGGCTCGGTTCTCGCTGTGTTTGTTTGATGACATCAGAGACAAAAATATCACAAACAATTTTCGTTGCGATTTAGAGCTTTATTTCTCAATTTTTCTCTTCAAAATTATAATATTTACAAACAGTAGGATGCATTGAACTCAACAATATCGTATCACAAATTGTGAGGTTGCTATTATTAAAAAAGAGAGCCGAGCTTTAACGGAATTGTAGACAGAAAAGCATAAAAAGATTAATTTACAAATTAGCAGATGATCCTGAGCAGTATAGTTGAGCGCAGGCTTGAGAACTGATTGGAAGCAAAACCTGAGCGGAGAGAGATCTGTCGAAATCATAAATGAATAGGAATTATATTTATTATTTTTATGGAATACAATGTTTTAAATCGAATTATAAGCTATGAATATAACATACTAACGCGATACATATATAGATAGCGCATACAATATAATAATTTTACACAAAATAAAATCATGTATGTTCGAAAATTAAGATTAAACTTAAAAAATATTAAAAATAAGTTTGACGAAGGAAAAATACTGTTAAAAAATATTTACAAAAAGGCTTGTATTAACAAGTGTGTTCGGAGCAACAGATTAGATCTTTGATCAGCAACCCGAGGATTACGGTTCTCAACATTTCCAAGAAAAGAATTAATTGCCATTTTTCTCTGAATGTTCGGTTTGTTATCTTATTCTGATATTTGGTCAGGTTTGCTGCCAATCTGCGTTCAATAGATTTATTACAGTTTATTTTCTTCTATGTCTCTTTGCTAAATTGATCATGAAGTAAACAATAAATTTAATTTTATACAGAGAGACATACACATACATATACATATATATACACACACATGTATATTGTTTTAGAAAGCCTTAATATCGAATTACATCTTGAAGTTTTACAACCAAAAATGTGAGCAAATTTAAAGAGTATAGCACTATAGCGAATCGCAATTTGTATTAGCGTTATATCATGGTACAACAGTGGCTTCTCAGTTTTGATGGTAGGTGTCTAATTTTTACACATAATAAATGTGATAAAAACTATTGTATGTTTATATGTGTTTTTGCATGTGTGAAATTAACACCTTGACATTGACATTCCTTAATTTTCATTAGTTCCCACTTTGTTTTGAAGAAAGAAAAAGAAAGAGAGTCCCTTATAAAATAAATATTCGACATTTTTTATGTGCTAACTTCACACATGCGTTGTTTGTGAGTAAACTTAAATTTTAAGGCTTTCTCTATATCTACATAATAGAAGAGTTCTTTAAAGTTAAATAAAAGTATATATATATATATATAGGAGAAATATATGTATTAGAAATTTTGCTGCAAATTAAAACATTAAAATCTCAGTTTCATGCACAGGTGGTCGAAGTGGACGACGGTTTATATTAACTCTTGTTGCTGGAATGGTTTTTGGTTTTTTATCCGCATGTCTCCTTATTACATCCACAAGAGATATACCACAGATTTTCAATTGGATGCCAAGTACTTCTGGTCTTTCTAGAGATCCTCATCATTATTCAGAATTAGAGGCAGAGGTTGTTACATATAAATTTTATATAATTGTATTCCAAATGAAGTATTTTCAAAGAGTTTTGTTTATATAAAGCTTATTCTATGTACAAAAAGTTAACTTTAGAAAAAATTTCTTGTTCCGTCATAGATTGGTCCTGAAACAGAAGTAAAGTTTCATGGTGAAGATGAGGATTTTCACAAAGGGGAAGATAGAGTTGCCCAGGATATGGCGAAAAAAGTGCGTGTACTTTGTTGGATCATGACTGGTCCAAAGAACCATCAGAGCAAAGCTCGTCATGTGAAAGCAACATGGGGAAAACGTTGTAATATACTTCTATTTATGAGTTCCGCAGAAGGTATATGCGCCATTTGAAATGTTCATAGAAGAAAAAATCATAACATAAAAAGTAGAAACTTTATGCATTACATTGCTGTTTATTTCATAGACACTAGCTTACCTACTGTAGTGCTGCCAGTTAAAGAAGGTAGAGATAATTTGTGGGCTAAAACCAAAGAGGCGTTTAAATACGCTTACGAAAAGTACAAAGATAAGGTAGATTGGTTCATGAAAGCCGACGACGATACGTAAGTGTATCCTTCTTTATGTTGTGTTATTTGTACAATACATACCGTGGCACATAATCAAACTTCGTTTTTATTTTTATTTAAATTTACGTGGTTTTTCAGATATGTAGTAGTCGAAAATCTGCGATACATGTTATTATCATATAATCCGAATTCGTCATTATATTTCGGATGTAGATTTAAACCTTTCGTAAAACAAGGCTACATGAGTGGTGGCGCAGGATACGTACTTAGCAAGGAAGGTTTACGTAAGTTTGTGGAAGAGGGCTTACCCGATAAGAGCAAATGCCGGCCGGATAACGGCGGTGCGGAGGACGTCGAGATGGGAAAATGTCTCGAAAAAATTGGTGTACGCGCAATGGACACCAGAGATCCTCATGGTCGGGGAAGATTCTTTCCGTTTGTGCCAGAACATCATTTGATACCCAATCACGTAGATAAGAATTTTTGGTATTGGAAATATATTTACTACGAAACCAAGGACGGTTTAAACTGTTGTTCAGATAGCGCTGTTTCATTTCATTACGTGTCACCGAACATGATGTATGTTCTCGAGTATCTAATTTACCACTTGAGACCGTACGGCATTAATCACGGCTTGGAGAAACCCTCTCTGAATAGACCGTCGACACTGACCGAATACTAGTCCGTACGTATACTGTGTCGTAGATAGTAAGTAAAATACTTCAACTCTTATTTTATACATGATACTAGTCCATTTGAGCCAACGATACAAGCGTACCAAGATTTCAAAGGATAAACTATGTGTGATATATCGTACTTCGTAAATAATTCAAGTTTATATACGCGTATATGTTTAATTAAGATATCAGATCCATTATTGGTTGTTACTAATATTGGATGAAAAGTTATGATACAGAGTAAAAGGAGAGGGAAATTTATACTGCAAGCACAGTAGAGTACGCCTGAGGGTTTTACAATGTTTGTTTTCTTCGAACATTAAGCCATATATTATACATTTGTAAAATCAGATGTGACTTTATTTATTATTAACGCACGCGCGCACGTAAACTTTTATCTTAAATAAAATAATCCGCAGAACAAATTTTTATTTTATTGCCAATGCGCATGTCCTTCAAGGTACAATTTTTCTTTTTTCACTGATACACGGCGTAAATATTTTCATATCTCCCCATGATTATATTATAGGGAATGTAAATGCAGCGCCATAAAATATGCATAAATAAAGAATAAAACCAATGTTCCTTCAAATAAAATAATTCTGCGTCACAATTTGCACTTTTTTTTATTTTTTTTATTTTTTGCTATAAGAACAAAACAACTATTTATATATTTCTACTGTGCTTGCAACATAATTTCGCGGGCGCTGCAAATACAAAACAGCATATAATTATATATAGATATATATGTATAATATATATATATATATACACATAAAACTGTATTTCGTAATATTAATATAATAGTAATAATTTTAATAATAATAATTATCCCAATAATTGCGTACTACCCAGTAATAAATACTATAGATACAGAGTGAGAGTGGGTGTATGAGTAAATTAACCAATTAGGGAATTAGGGGTTCTATGTACAAGTCATATTTTGTACTATGCGACTGACGCAATTGGCCACAGTGGCTCCAATCAGACGCGCCCCACATTTCTCTTCATTTTTCTTCAAATTATTCATTAAATTAGGTTGGAGAAAAACAATCTCTGCATAACTAACTCGTTCTCACTTGCTCTCTCATTTTTTTCGTTCTTCTTCCCTTTCTCTCCCTTTTCTTTTTCCTTCTTTCCCTTCTTTTCTCTTTTCCTCTTTCTTTCGCTCAGTCACTCGTTCAGTCGCTCACTCACTCGCTTGCTCACTCACTGGCTTACTCGCTCATTCACTCACTCATTCACTCACTCACTCACTTACTCAGTTATTCATTCATACATACATTCATATATCCACTCACTCACTCATTCACTCACACATACAGTCTCTTTCACTCTCAATTATCTAATCTCGGCGATGTCTCACTTCTCATAAATTATTTAAAAACAATATTTTACACTATATAATGTACGTGTATAATGTATAGGTCACCTAATCTGAATAAAATTTGTCAAACAGCATCGAAAAATTGCGCTAACGGGTCCAGGAAACATGATAACAGCGACCCAGTGCCGCGCGAGCATAATATAATATTATAATCATAGTTATTTTTACACTAGGGGCTTGTACGAGGCATCGCTTATAAAAAAGAAGTCAACCTCTTGTTTTTATATTATCTATATAAAATTAAAAAACAACGTAATATCATTTGTATTACTTCGTCGTCATCAATAATAAAAGTTTTATACAAAATTTAAATTTACAATTAAAAACTTTTAGTTACATAATTTTCCTAGAGATTCTGATTTGTAATTAAACTATCTATATCGCGACAGAGAGGCAATCAAAAAATCAATTTTCTTGTGCACTCTCAGTTTTTATATTTTTTTTTACTGTCAATATCTCGCTCGTTCTTTTTTCTCAACCTTTTCTCTTTTCCTCTTCACTCTCTCCCTCTTTCAACCATAGTTTTTCTTTCTCTCTCATATCTCACTCACAACCTCACATCTCTATAATACGCAATCAGTTTTGCTCACATTTGTTCTCGCTAAGCACAATAATCGTATTGGATGCTTTTATTTCCGATGAAATACGAGATACGGTCATAAACACAAAGTACAATCTATTTCGCGTCTGTTATATAATGAGGAAACAAAGAAAACTGATTGAGTTTGTATACTTGGTTCTCTCATTGGGTTTTGCGTTTTCAGCCGTTACATTCTCATCTTATTGCACACTATGTTGCGTATTAATATATTATATTCCGAGTAAAAAAGGTTTGATTTTCTTAACATATAGTCGAGAAGGATCGTACTCTGTACCTAGACAATCTCTGTCTCTAACCACCTAACTAATGTAGTATAGGTAAAGGGCATAGAAAATCAATTGCTCTCGTAAAGCCCCAAGTGACGATAAGGAGTGCGTGAGAGAGGTGCACATACTGCGCTATAAAGGGAGAGGGTGTGGGTCAGACGAGAGCTGCCGTTGCATGGTAGAGATGCATGAGCGCCTGTACATGCACTGGTAAGCAGGACAATCGGTCCTTGGTATTCGCATCCAACGCGAGCCACGACAGTGCATTGTATCCTTCCAATACGTATCTGCCAATCAGTAAATTATTCAGTGACAACTTGATACACAAAGCTACCAAATATCTAAAAAAAAAATGGATAATACCAAATATCTAAAAAAAAATAAAATAAAATAAAAGAAACGAAAACAACGAATATAATAAGTACAAACCTGAGCACATCAGTGGTGTACTGCGAATCCAACGGATGGGCGGTTGGTGCGCTTTGTTGCTGAAGTAAATCGTCGCTGTTCTGCTGTATCGCAGGGCTATGCAAATGTAATGCGTTCTTCAGAAACACCGGGCAAACGTTTTCAAGATGAGGACAAGCTGCCCAAAACCACGGTGGCATTCTTCCCGTTGGCGCAGTTGATACCAGATAACCAAGAGCGAGCGGTTGTTGTAGAAGTGTGCCAACTTCTTCTGCTTGTTCGGTTATCGCTATCTACAAATTGCAACAATTTCCCGGTAAGCAGAAAAGGAAAGTAAAAATATATAGGTTTGTATTCTCGCGCGTACATATATAGTGTAACCATAATTCTATAGCCACTTACTCTTGGCGTATTGCTGCATGGAAAGGGACTACCAGGACCATCGTGATTGCCTAAACCTGAACCACCGCCGTCTCCTCCGTGCGGTGATCCTTCAGGACGATGTGGACTTCCGTTCGGGCTTTGTCCACCGCCTGCTCCCGGTTCAGGCCATACATTGAATATATCGTTAAAATCTCCCATTCCCTCCATGCCTTCTGGCATATCGTCATTCAGAGCAGAGAACAATTCGTCATCTCCTAACTCGGGTACATTGTGTTGCTCTTGAAATGCTGTCTGTGATGACTGAGACATCAAAATAACAATTTAGCATTCAAAAAATTTTTTTGGTTTTTATAAACATGAGAATAAAAGTTCTTTATTACCTGAGTAGTAGCGGATGTGGGAAAAACAAGTATATGAGTGCACGTGACATCCTGCGGTGTGGATAACTGGCAGTTTACGGATGCCTGACTAAATCTTTCGTCAGGAGTAAACTGATCGGCCATTAATCGTAGAGTAGAGTCCGGCTCAAGCGAGACTAAACATGCGCTGAGTACACAAGGTGCCGCCGAAGGATACAAGAGACTGCACTGTCCGCATATTTCTTTCAGATGCTTTGATGCTTTCAAAAGTGCTTTTCTAGAAAGTAACCAGCTCCATCCTTTCAATTCGCCATGCCCGATGCGTCCTACGCGACCTACAACCAATCTCCATGGCTGCACCTGCAAAAGAAAAATATAATATAACCGGAGGAAAAAAAAGAAACAAAGAGTTATGTTCATAAAACAACATGTCTTGGTCAGTGTCTTAAAGTTGATACTATTAAAGTTTTACTTACACCCTGAGACATAACGCCTAGTATAAAGTCCATGAGTTTCTGAAGACCAATACGTCTAGCTGATGCACGTTTTCTTCTTTTTCGATTGGGTATGTCAATGTTAATAGTAGCCGTCTCAAAAATTTCACCCCTGTCATCGGTCGCTGCCGCCAACAGCCACGATTGATCCTCGCTCAAACAGTAGCTCAGGTAAAGCACTGCGCATTCTTCAGGCCTCGCCATGCCGAATGATTCGGGAGCTTCGCTCTTCGCTCGTAGTGGCGCTAGCACGAAGGCTGGTGCGTAGAGCCGGTAAGCCGCCCGGTTCCGTTCCTGATGTATAGTTGCAAGAGTATTACTAAACGACTGAAAATGATTTATACTGTGGGTCTTTATAATTTATGTTACTATAGCTATCGCATGGCGCACAAACAAAATTTCAGATTATCCACAACTGTCGTAGAACAAGCGTAGATCAATCAAACAATAGCCTTACATCTTTACTCTTAAGAAAGAGGTCCGCGGCAGCAGCGGTACCGAAACCGGTGAGGCTTTTCACAGTGGAATTGTGATTCAACAGTCGACGTCCTTGCAGAAAGACGTTCAAAGCTAAAGCTCTCATTTCATCTTGTATTTTTCGCCTTTCTCGAGCTCCTAATTCCAATATGCTCTCCAATGATATTATCTGGAAGCAAGTTAAATCACACTTGTGTAATCAGATACGCATTGATATTGAATGTGACATGGACAAATCAAATGATTTTTAAATCTTGCATTTGACTTTTTGTTATTACCTGGACATGAATATTTGATCTCATATTCTCGGGCATGCTATTGATTGCAGTGGAGTAAGCTCTGAGTAGAGCCAAGATAGCGAGCCGCCGACGATCAGGATCCTCGGTACCACCTAACGAGAAAGGCTCGACAAAATAAACAACGATAGCTGGAGGTTCAACTTCTTCCTCATCTGGACCTGTGGTGATCGGCGTGCTAGTAGTCGTTTGTGAAGTTGGTGTTGAATTACCAGTTGTATTGGTAGCGGTTTGACTGGTAGTACTTGAGGAGGGAGTCTCACTCCTTGGATTCTCCCCTTCTGTAAAAGTTAACAAAAAAATGTTCAACGTATTGTACATTCACATCTCGCGTTGAAAAATGAGATGATCTTCAATAAAACCTACCGATAGACTCAGGTTTGGTCGTTAATACATCAGGTGTAGCCGGCATTGTTTCGGAAACGGAAATAGTAGATTGCGGTTGTTGCTGTTTATTGGGTGGTTGAGAATCACCAGGATCTAACAAACTACGGTCTTGTATGACCTGCGTCAGATATGGAGCTAACCGATGATTACACACTTGGGCATATAATCTCAACAACTCGCCTATTTGATTCTCTCCTAAAAGCTTAAACCAATCGTCCATTGGTTGTTTCGCTATTTTCTGTACGGTTGATTTACCGACACGTAAGATTCCATCGCGCAACTGCTTTGAAATTGGTGTGTGTCTTCCTAATCGGCAAATCTATAAAATGAATTAAAAACAAAATTAAGTTTATATATTATTATTGTACGAATTTGCGATCACATTTTTTATGCGCAAACTATTTCAACATTATTATTGCACTTACCTCATACGTGCAAGAAAGCTCACGAAAGAACGATTTGACTTTATTTATAATATAATCGCTATCGGGCGCAACTACCACATATGCAACATCTCTAGGTCCGGCAAACGGTTCCAGCGAAAGTTTTTCCCAGAAACAGATTGCATATGGCGACAATGACAGCCAATCACGATCGTATCCAACGACTAGAGCGGGTATCGGTTGTGGTTCACAGCGATCATCAGTGCCGCGACCAGCCAAACGATGAAATTGCCGCCATGTAAGCGGCCCAGCAACCGTATATGGCGCTTCCCACATGCGCGTCGTACACTTTTTCTGTACCGCATCCTGCAGTAATGGTTGCAACGATCTCATCATTCGCACGATATCACCGCTGCACTGAGGACCTTGCGCTTTCAGAAACACCCATCGATGTACACCGTTGACACGCGCAGCTCGGTCGTTATGCGTGCTGTCAATCTTGCCTTGATCAAGTGCCGCAATACATACTTCATTGCTGTCGTTAAACTCCAAGGTATTGACCGTCGGCACAAGTGTCGGATAGCTTTTCGTGCTAGCACGTATCCTGGCTGCTCGATACATACTGCTGGCCGAGCTTTGAACAATCATACATTGCTCGCGAAGCAACTCGAGAACATTCTGCGGTATCGTATCGAGACCTTCCTGAACCGATTTTGATCCCGGACACGCGATTGCAGCGAGCGATCCTTTTTTCTTTTCCGCCGGATCTTCGGCGACACCTGTTATTTCCATCTCGTCTTCGTAAAACAAACCCGCTCGGTGTGCAAGTCGACGATTCACTACGGCACTAAAGCCGCAACTGCATCTGATTGGATCATCATCTTGAAAAAGCGCGGAGCCTGCCCATGAATTGTTGAGATATACGCCTGCATCGGCACCCTTAATATTGCCCACAACTTTAGGCCCGGCATTACACACGCACAGACTGCAACTGTCGAAATTGTGATCTCGGAAAATATTGAGCGCCGTGTCGCCGAGGAGAATATTCACTACGAGAGAATTTGACTCAGGTGCGCGAACAGGTCCTGGTGTGTCTGCCTCGATACTGTTAAGATTTTTATTGAGATACGAGGAAGTGGTGGAAGTAGCCGGACTTGGTTGATCATATGGAGGTGGTGGTGGTGGTGGTGGTCTACCAGGGAGAGTAGTCGAACGATAAGGTGGCGCTGGACTTGATGGACATGGCTGTTGTTGCTGTTGCTGCTGCTGCTGTTGTTGCTGCTGCTGCTGTTGCTGCTGCTGTTGTTGTTGCTGCTGCTGCTGCACGGACCCAGGTCTAGTTGGTGGAAGAGATTTGTCCTGATTGGTGGAAGCAGGATTGCACTGCCAGGAAGGTCTGTATACGCAGTGCGATGGCAGTGTGATGGATGGCAGAGATTGGCTAGGCAGATTTGTGAGGGGAGCATATTTGGAAGAACCAACCATCTTGCAGATGACAGATGGTTTGAACACGTATGACCAATCATCGATCGGCTCCTCTTGTGGCGAGCCCATGTTGGGATAGATATCAGGAAGATGTCTTAATGGTCGTACTGGCATCATCAATTCAGTCTGGTCCATAAGAGGATCGCTCAACTGACAAGGAGAAGCAACCGGATTATGTTCCAGAGACGGCGGTGTAGGAAACATTTTAGAAAGTTCCTCCGGCCGCAGAACCGTAACACCACGACTGTTGTTCTTGCTTGTACTGTCTATTCTCGTTTCCTCGTGTAATCCACCTGATTTGTTGGAACCTGGCGGTGTCTGTATTTGCAGTTGATTCAAATTCTGCAAATATAAATGTACCTTAATCTAATATGCGCGCTATATCTCTTGAGCATAATGTTAGCTCTCTCATTTTTACTAACCTATGTTACGCATCACAGATTACTTCAACTATGCAAATACTTACTGTTTCGTCACTGGAAGTATCAGGATCGGAGTTGTCAAATATTTGATCTAGATCTTTGTAAGATGGTTGAAGACCTTCGCTAGTAAAAAGAGATCCCGGTTTAGTTGGATCGTCTCTTTGTCGTCTGAGACTGTCGACATTCGTGCCGTTTTCTTCACCCGTCGCATCAAACTCGTATGGATCACTTCTTCCGATACATTCGCCCTAAAACACATTTGTTAAAAACATTTTTATATAAGCATAGTTTTATCTATTACTAGTAATGTTACTTACAACTGCGACGGGTTCTTGCTTAATTTCCAACTTGGAAACTTGAAGTGTTTGAGAGTTGGTCGGTGGATACAGAGTGTTATTACGGTTAGTTGATGGATTAATAGTATTTGCAGCTTTGAAACGTTTAACGGGATGATTCAACCATGCCTCCTGAAGAGAGTAATCGTACAGCCAAGACAACGGTTGCTCATCTTCCAAAAGAGCATCTTCATATTCTCTAGATGTCAAAATCGGTCGTTTGAGTATCGGTCCGGGTACTGACGGACTGTGCACCTGGTTGTTGCACGCGGAAGAAATAGATTTGGGCCCTTGTGACGGAGTTAGGGGCAGTGGGGCAGTGTTGGTGTGACTGGGTGGAGGTTGCGGGCTCAGAGTCGGCATCGTAGGCTCTGCAGGCGGGACCGATGCTGGCTCCGAGTGTGGAGTTAAAAGAGGTGACGGTGCCGGAGAACCCGGCGAACCGACCGATGGTACAGGTAGACAATCTCCTCCCGTTGGTGGTCCGCGCGAATACGAAGGTGGACCGCCCGGTGGTGTACCGGGTGCTTCTGTTCTATTCAATACTGACCTGTTTGATTTTTAACAGATCGATTATGTATACTTTAATTATATTATTATATTATATTTTATTTTTTTCTTATTTGTATTTCAAACTTATTATTTATATATGAATAATAACGCAATAATTAACAAGTTATTAATTAATAAAGATAAACATATAGAACACTCTTCTCATTAAGTTGCCGCAACCCTGTACGCGCAAAAATGTTGAGCTGTCTCTTCACGCAGGAGCACGCTCATTCGCGGATCTTTATAAATTAATAACGTTAATTATTGCGAAACTCGCAGAATGATAGAACTTTTTAACAGTACAACCCACTGAACCTGTGCATGAGAAGATACGGTTATTACCAGATACTCTGTGTATATGTATATACGTATATACACACATAATGTATACATATATATCGTATAAAGACGAAATTGTTTAAGAAAAAGCTATTTTCATATATAAGATGTGCATAAATACGTATAAAGCTTGTTATAGATACATGGTTTAAACCTAAGGAACTTGAAAGTGAAATAAATGTTACAAATATTCTCAAACAATATTTGCATGCAAAGCATATACTATATAGAAGCATGAACTACAATATACACACGCACGCACACGTTTGTTTGTATATACGCATGTGTATGTATGTAAACAAAAACCCAGATATATTTACTCAACTATTACCGAATCATGCAAACTACATTTTTAGAAAAACATGTCCAGTAACTAGATTGTCTCTTGGTTTTTTATTTGTTATGTAACACAATAATGCGTAATTCATAAAATTTTATGTATATTTATGTATCTGTGTAGTGATATTTATATAATATTAATATATTAAAAGAGCTTTTCCATTTTCCCAGTGAGCAAGTTTGAGTAATCGATAGGACAAGATTTGCACAGATTTACTATCTCTAATGGAAAAATATTAATCTGCCACTTTCATCTCCCTTCACGCACATTATGATTAAGATGCATCTTTATAATGTAATGTAAAATCTGATTAATGTATTACACCGTGCATGAAGTCGAATATGTGAACAACTTGTATATGATAGTGTCGAAGCGATAAATCTGCATGTAAAGTTATAATCACAAATCACCATTATGATCATATGAAAAACTAGCGTTATTGCGATAATTGATTATGAAATACTAATTCTCTTCTCTCTCTCTCCCTCTCTCTTTGTATCTTGGACCTAGAAATTACCCACCTGGGGGCATTAGCAGGGACAGAGGGACAAGCATCCCATTGGGTGGTAGAGCGTCGGTGAAATGGTACGACCCTCCGTCCACCTTTATCTACTCTCTCCCTCTGAACCTGAGAGGAGGCCAGGCTCTTCCAACCCCCGGGGGTCGTATGTAACCTGCAACCGATGTACTTAACATCTTGTCCATTTGTGAATGCATCTTCTCTATTATTTCTTAATAGATTCCTGAAGTAACAATGTTCTGTGTGCATGTATACGTAACTGCATAAAAGAAGTACATATGTAAGAAGAGACAAGGTAAAAATAGATTTTTCAGAAACTTTAAAATTGTTCAATTTTAACAGTGATTATTTAAAATGTGCAGTCAAAGAAAAACACGTGTTAACTAAATTCATATTTATACCGATTTAGTCTTCTTTAAGTGTAATATATGTAACATCACAGATCAAACACATCTACACTAAAATAAACCTAATTTCTAGAAAAAAAACCTTGCAGCTAATTCCTTAATTGAAATACTTCAGGACTCTTCATAGCTTGTTTGGAGAATCCATATTCTGATAAATATTCCATCTTAAACCATGTTTTTGTATAGCAGCTCAAATGCAATATATAATATATATATGTAAAAGAAAAATTATTAATTACCTGTGCACATTCTTGTCCTATAAGACAAAACTCTGATAAATAAGAAATTTAACAAATTTGAAATATATATGATAAATGTGACTTCAAGCAGACTACTAAAGATAATTGCATTTGAGCAGTTTTCAAAAACTAAATATTTTTCATGCGCACATTATAAACCATTACATACTACTACTATTACTACTATTTCTCTCTCTCTCTCTCTCTCTCTCTCTCTCTCTCTCTCTCTCTCTTTCTTTCTTTCTCTCTCTCTCTCTTTCTCTCTTCTGTAATCTATCACAATTTAAACATTCTACAATTCTATTTTCTGTGCTATGACATGCAAATAGAAACCAATATAATGACAAATATTGCTAACATTATTTAACTGACATAATACAGTAAAAATTAAATGTTTACTATTATGTTCTCAATATATGTTATGAAAAGAGATCTAAAAAACATATTGAATAAATTATATGAAATAATTAAAACAATTCACTAAAAATTATTTTGTTAATACCTGTATACACACGCGCATGTATACGAATAGTAAACACATAATTTTTACAGTAATCGTGTAAATAATCGAGATATGAGAAATAGGAATAAGGACAGTATCTCGCATGATGCACTAAAAAGAAAGCTAGCAACTTTTGCCGCGTTCTTACTTTGAACAGGTACAGGAAGACTTTTGCGTTGGTTCCACAAATGTCCACGTTCCATGTTCGGTGGAAGATTCTGTTTTAAAAGCAGACATTGGTGAGCTCAAAGTACATTCTGCCCATACTCGTTCCGGTAATTCGGTAGCTGCGCTCAGTTCCTGTTGCGTTAAGAGAGGTCGTTCGTAAGTAACGGGACTGCTCGGCGGTGAGAGAGGAGTTTCGGGTGGTGTATCATCCATATCCGTAACTAAGACATAACAAGAAGGATAACGCATGCGCACACCACCGACGAGAACCTCCACGAGAGATGGAAGCCCATTCTCAGAATTAATGCCAGTGCTGATCGGATAGAAGTGTTTCCATTCTTCAAGAAGTTGGCTCTCCATACGGCTCACCTGACCGGTTAATGTGCCCGCTAGTCCATAAGGAGCTAGAATCACTGAGAAATTAAAAAAAAACAGTAATAATAACATTATGTTTAATTATTCAGCTATATATTTTTCTTTGTGAGCAACAAATGATATTTACCTTTAACACCGGATTGGGAGGTCTGGGTACGTTGTAGACATGTCTTTGTGAGATGTCGCACCGCAGGATGTTGCCTAACATCCACACTCGCGCACACTGTACTTTCTCCATGAACAAAGAATGCAAACGAGAATGACAAGTGGCTACTGCAAAAAAAAATTAACGCATTTCAATAAGTGTTTTCGAACTCTCTTTTCAGATTTATATACACAATATAATTGTACACTGTGTTGTTGTAAAGAAAAAAAAGAAAGTTTGTTAAGTAAATATGAACAGAAGCGACTGCGACAATACTGCACTTTATTTCTATTTGGTGTGTACACATATGTCGCAATTTAAATTAAATATATGACAAAACTCAAAATGTAACAAAAAAATCTCTTATAATTAAACATACCTGCTGCAACGATGTTTTTCATAGCCATTGTAAGGTTGCACGAACCACTTTCCTAAGCGAACGAAGTCACGGGATAGCAAACACCGTTCGATCAAGTTATGCAGAGCCTTGAAAAGAAGTGACCGGCATTCGTACGATAATCCGCTTTCCCAAGAACCTTGCTCGCTTTCTGTAACACAATGGTAAATAATATAAACAGATCTCTTTAATAAAAATACAATTAAAACATGTCGGGACGGTCGCGTGAATAATAAATTATATCAAAATAATTAAACAAAAAATTACATAAATGTACTGACAAATAAATGATAGGTTACATATTGATCTAAATAACAAAATTTAACGTGAAAGTAATGTGATTTGAGTATAAGATCACGTTGAGTGAACGTTTCGCGGAAGGCAGAGAAGTTGACCGAGAAAACTGAAAAGTTCTAGAATCTCTCGAGTAGAGCTCGGGAGTCACAGCTTTCCCCCGATTTTATTTTCACGCGAACGCTTCAAAGAGTTTGCCCGTTAGAAATACAAGTGCGATGCTGTACGCACATTGTTATAATTTTGCTAAAAAGCCTTTCGCTTTAAAAATCTAAACATTTTCAATTTTTTAAAATATATTACAATAAAGTTAGATCTTAAAAATGTGTTTCTTTAAAACGATTTTTTTGAATCCTCGCGAAAAAAACATCAATGTCCAATATGAACGAATATGAGTTCAACAGGCTTTATCTCAAATCTGACAAATGTTAAATGTTCCGATAACGATTGTCACCACGATTATCACCATCAACCAAAGCAACATAGCATTTTTAATTTTAACGATTCATCGTATGGTCACTCAGTCAGTCGCCGTTTCGCAATTGGTGCACTCCGGCGCAGCGTGGCGCGGCATGATGCACAACACACAGTAGATCTATACGTTGAGCGCTGCAACTCATTGCAGACAAGTGCATGGTTCAGCGACCCCATGTCGAGAAACGCCGGTGGGGTCCCGGCGCGCTGTGTGACTCGAACACTGCTTCGTCGCAACTGCCGTTGCGCGACAATCAAGTAACACCTTTTCAGCAAAGACACGAAGCTTATCGATCATTCGAATCATTAAACTCATAAAAACAGCCGATTATAAATAAGCCAAAAGAGAAAGTATTGCATTTTTATTACAATTAACAGTGAAAAATTGTTCAAAATAAATGCCACGATAATAATTAGCGCGCAACTATAACTAAGACTAGTAGCAATTTGCATGCATTGCACGTGTATTGCGAAGAGAGGTCAATTGATAGAAAAAAGCGAAGAGAACAAAATACTCGATTGAATGATAATGTTATATGCGCGCTAACATGTTTATGTGTGCTGCTTCTTATCATAGTTATCTAAGACTGAAGCAAGTTTCACTTTTAATGATATTTTTTTCTTTAATTTTTTTCCTGTTATGTCTAGTCGACTATGTTGATATATTACACAGCACAAGAATATTATTCGCTAAGCGCATTTGTAAATTCGTAACGCAATGTAATTCCTTTCTATGTCTTTTTCGTGTCGAAACTTCCTCTTGGAAAGTACGTAATAAAACTTAGCTTAATTACGGTGGCTTGATTTCTTTGGTGTTGTACAAAATGCTACACAACAGTAAATAAACATCTTGTAATTGTTGCACGAGCAATAGCACAAGTTTACATTAATTAAGATTTTTAGTAGTGCGTGTATCTATGTTAAAAACTAGCTAGAGAGAGTTGTATGATATATATCGATTCGAGACTTCCAGGATGAGAGCTTGGTATGGCGGATAATGTTTCCGGAGCAGAGCAGAGATACACTCACCGCAAGCGATCAACTCCGGTGATACGAGACCGGAGAGATCGGGTTCCTCGCCGTACCAGAAGATCCAGAGCTCTTTGGCGGCAGTAAGGGAAAGCGGCGGAGGTGCGGGTGAAGGTGCGATGCCCAGGTCGAAGATGCCAGCCCCGGGCGCCGAAGAGGCGGTTGCAGCTGGACCAGAAGTGGCCGGTGTGGCGGCCACTCGTCGCCACACACATAATATGTCACCAGCTAAACATCGCGAGAAACTCGACAGCACGGGATCCTCGAGGGGCGTGCCACCGAAACCACCGGTCACCTCGCCCCACACGAGTTTTCTCCATTTGATACCACAGAGGGATGTCTGTCAAACAACAGCAGTAATTAGTACCTAATAGTAGTACGTGATAGTTATATGAATGTAAAAGTATGCGCGCGAACAAGATAACAATGACCATGACTAACCGATAACTAAAACGAAGACAGTCTTGCTTACAAGGTAATACATATTATTTTTCTTTTTGAACATGGCGAAACGAAATGCTACATGTAAAATATATATACCTACAAACCACGACTGTCGGTCGTCGAAAAGGTAACACATTGGATCGGTCCTTGACTTTATAGTGTTTCTATTTGTCACGCGACACGTGACAAGGTTGCTAATTTATTCAAATATATAAATGTACATATAATTTATCATGTATGAGAGTGCGTAGCTATAATATTTAACAAATAAACACTTCATATGTAGTTGGCTCGCTAATTGCTTCATTGATTAAACAACTAGATATACTACTTCCACTCCATTTCATTTCATCAATCTATTTGTGTTTACAAGATTTCGATCTGCTAGTGTATGGTATCTCTAATAGTGACGAGTATCTCCAATTGATATCTCGAAGATATCATCTTTTTGTATCAGATTCGCGCGCTTTTCACGAGCGTATTACATACATACACGCGCGCATGTATATGTAATCACGCACGCATCTCGCGATTAATCGATCTTCACGCAATTGACAACGCGTTATCGACGCATAGTTTGTTGCAAGAATGCTGATACATTTGTGTGTGTGTCTGCAAGTATATAAATATAAATACATGCAAAATAAACAATATATTTTCCTTGTCATTACGATAATCATGTATAATCTTCCGGAAAATATACATATCATGATAGAGATATCTCTTGTGACGCCATTACTGATGTGTGCTATACGAACACTCTCTTCTCCCTCTCTGCACCCTCATATAAGCGTGCGCAGGCGCGTGTACAATCGCCAAGTGAGTCCTCGCTCGTCGTCCAATGGAGATCAGTCTTCCTGCGTCTGAGAACCAGCTGACATAATTCGAATGTGTACAACCACTGCGTAAACGAGTAACAAAATCTCCGTACTTTTGACACACATGTCTCTCTTTTTATGTAACATGTACGTAATGCTTATTTTTCACAACAAAATGAAAGGAAGATGACGCATTGTTCATGTAAGTTTTGCTGTAAGTAGTGAATGCAAACTTTCCTTTCAAAGTGGGACAATCAAATGATAAAAGTTTTCTCTAAAAAATCAAGGACAATGACGATATGTACTAGGCGGTAATTGAATCAGATAAGATCTTACATTATCTTTTTCTCCTATTCTTTCAAAGATAAAATAACGTAATGTAATTTCAGGTGCTGACGTCGTTCATCAGAGAGAACAATTTTTTTCTCAAAAATATCATGACAACCGCAATCTCATAGAACCAATTGGTCGATATGCCTTGCGCCTTCTTGTAGAGTAAGAGTACATCGCACTGTCGGAAAGGTAGATACTATGCGCATAGTGGCGTCTATTATCACAATGTTGCAGTTACATGTACCACACCACTGTGGGGATGAGACAAAATTCGCGTATCGCTTCTACAAGAAAAATTGAAAGAAAAAAAGAGATAGAAGAGAGGAAAAAGAGAGGGAAAGAGAAAGAGAAGGAGAAAGAGAGAAGGAGAAAGAGAGAGAGAGATAGAGAGAAAGAGAGAGAGAGAGAAATACCGAAGGCACCCGCTGTAACGCTACAGAGCTGTCAAGCTCGCTGATCAATACAAGCAAGGCGACGTGCAAGGCCGTCCGCGTGGGCTCGCGCGTTTGACTCGACTCGGGAAAACCCCCATATCCCCTCGATCCGTCCACGCTTACCACCGTCTCTCTCACTCTTTCTGTTCCGCTCTGCTCTTCTACCTTCGAATAGCTTACTCCTCCTCTCTTCCACTCCCCTGTTCCTTTTTCTCGCATATTCACCACGAAAAGATCCGACCGACTCAACGATTTTGCGCAAGATTCGCATTCTAGACGACTGTAATATAATTCAGATACATGTTTGAATAAATATAACAAATACACGCAAAATTTAACTACAAAATTGTATGCAAGATAGAAAAAAACTAATAATGCCTAAGTGATATCAAATACAAAGATAATCATGATAATTTGCGAGAAACAATAAACAGATATTATCGAAAAAGCATCAAGTATAGAAAAAAACGTAACTTATCACTGCGGTAAACTCCTTTGCATGGTATATTTTTGTTGTATTACAAATGTATTTACGGTACTCGAGCATTCTTGCCAGCTATAGGTTCCCATTTCTTTTACTGCCCTCCTTATGCCTGTCGCCGTTAAAGCCGCACGAACGTTATGCCATATGCGTGTGCGTAAACAAGGCAGAATTCTCTTGCGTTCGGGCGAGCCGTTCGCTCGAAAGTAGATTCGCGGATTCTCGATACAACCGCCTGGCAACTTTGTCTGATGCGGATTGATTCTTGCACTTGCGTTTGTTTATTTCTGTTTACAGTTTTTTTTTCACATGGACCTTTAACATCAAGTGACTATTTTTAATTTAATTTGAAATTGAAGTCCTATTTTACACATTATGTTAATTACAATCTACGCACTAATGTGATACATGTAACAATAAAAACAAAAACTGTTAAAAGTGCATTGGAACGTTTCACTTATGCATGAAAGATACTTGCAGAGATTTTGTAAACTATTTTTCGGTTCGCAATTAACAGTTTAAGATTAACCCGACGACCGTTTACAAGATCTTTTTACACGCGTGTAAACATATAGACTCGCGAGCTTTTTTCTTATCGCGCTATTTCACGCGTCGAACAAATGCAAACGTTTTTTTGCAACGTTTCGAAGAAAAGAAGAAATTGAAAACAAAGGTGTCACGTTCCACGTGCGGCTTTTTCTCGGAGCGATTAGGTGTTATTGTACAAGACAAGCTATTTATCTGTCTTCATATGTAAATCTTATTGGCAACACCCCAAATTCTTACTTCTTCATTTCTTTTCTTTAATTGCTGACTTGTATTTATTTCTAGACGTTACGAACCAACCTATCGCTCAACACATCTGATCAATAAAGGTCAAAGACAAGATAATCGATTATATCATCCTTTATCATATCAGCTCTCATTATCATCACACTATAAATAGAAGAGAAAGGTAAGAGAGAGAGAGACAGAAAGATACAAGAGCAATTTCGGAGCTGGTTGTTATTTTACGCATAGCACACATACGTAACAGGAGAATCGGCTTGTTTTCTGTTTTCTGCGCTTTATCACACACACCTTGTTAGTAGTTTTTTCAAGCGTGCAGCTTGGATAGTTTAAAATTCGTCCGGACAATAACCTTTGTATACTAAGCTTGCGCGTACTCGGTCAATTGCACTAGTCCCGCGCTGTACATCCTCCAAAATCGTACGAAATTGCAATCTCTCACAGCGAATTCCAACTTTTGTATTACTCTAGATTTCGTGACACGATATTTGCGTCATTTTTTTCTATCATTATCTTTGCTATTAATTACTGTCAGCGATCAAAAACCAAAGACTGATTTTTCAGTTCAAAAGAATATCTAGAACAAACAAAAAAGAGCACATAAAAAAAGTATTTCTCTTATACAATTTTGATGATACAGTTTACAAAATGTCTAATTATTAAAATTATTATTGAAGTTACGTATATCTAATATTTTGTTGTAGTTATAGTAAGGCAATCTTCACGCTGATCATCTTTTTCTCACAGTGATTTTAACACATGTATAGTCATCAGAACAAATTGTCGCGACAATACAGAAGACAATCTAAAAGATACGGTATAAAAGTGAGCGAAATTCGATTCGGTGTTCCGAAGCTCTTTTATAGCAACTCGCATTCTCTCAAGAGTCGCGGTGCAAGGCTTTCACCTAAGCTAGGCGAGAGACCTCGTCCGTTGCTTCCCCTTCTGTCTTTCCTACCGCACTAGTTTCAGTATAATCTAGCCGAGTGAGACTTGGTCGCGAAGCCACAAGGAGCTGCTGCCGCGTATTTTACGTGCGTATTACACCTGCAAACGCGGGGGAGTCATCGGAACGCTACGACACATCACATTACGTTCGCAATAAAAAAAAAAAATACACCTGCTAACAGAGACTCGTTATCACAAATATCTGACAAACAGATTGCGAGCGATTGAGAGAAGTTCAATGATGCATAATAAAATTATTTTTTGCTTTGCCTTTTAGGCACCTAACACGAATTTAGCGAAATAAAATTTTGAATATGTACATATGTAATAAGTGTTACTTTTTTGCTATTACAATAACAAGCTACTTAAAGCAATTTCAAGGATATCATTATCGTAAATCATCACTTCCTATCGACGTGTGGATGTGTGTATTTTTACAAGAGAATGCCAGTTTAATCATGTAACAATTCTGTTATGAAATAAGATATTTGATTTGTGTTGTTGTAACAATTTTAACGTCAGGTCTGCCGCTTCACTTTTCTGTGGTTTTTGGAGACTTTACGAAAAACTGGTAGGTCTGCGAGGAAGAGCACAGAATACAAAACTCGGCTCAGAGATAGTGTGAATCTATCAAATAGAATAAACTGCTCAGATTCGATTTGCCATCATCAATGAAATATAACACGACTCTGCGTGTGTGAAGCGGCGGGCTGAAGATAGAGCGCGGTTTTATTACAAATCTATCTACGATATGTTGAATAATAAAGTCTTAAGTCAGCATAAAATATAACACAATCATATTTTTGCAAAAATTGTGTTCTTCCACATACACGTAAATTGTAAATACACACTAACATGTTCTATACAATGTAGTACGTCTGGGAAACGAAGAATTATCCATATATGTTTAATTTTATGAATTGCAAATCATCACGACTGTATGCAATAAATAATATGGCGCGATAAATAACAGAAAATTCGATGATGCGCAAAAAAAAATGGATTTCTTCACGCGGCGATTTTGCGATGATGATTAATTGGCGATAAAGTAAACTACTCGTTTTATCTGTGTGACACAAAATGTACGTGCGTTTCGTTGCAACACATCGTGGCCAAACAACATGTTCTCTGAGTAAAGGATATTGTAACACACATTTTTCAAAGTTGCTCCAGAGAAACAAAGTCGCGCCATCTGCTCGCAATGATGTTTAGCCGCACACTCTGTGGAAATGCAACGAGCAGCGGAAAAATGCGTCTGCTTCGCCGTTAGCTTGTGTCGAGTACGCGCGTACGTGCCTACGCGGGAGGAATGGACGCGCGGAATGAGACATAGCGCGAGAAGTGGAGAAAGAGAGAGAGAGAAAGGAGAAAAAGAGAGAGAAGCGCAAAAACTTGTCGTTTACGTAGGTAAATTGGACGCATACCCAACCGCGTGTTACACATCTGTCTTCAAAGAAATAATCGTGTTTGTCAAAATGTTGAGCTTGTATATAGGAAACGGGATCTCGCACGGTCTCGTCTTCTAGAAACAAACAGCCTGACACAGTTCTCATTGCACGATGCCCAAGCAGTGTGATTCAACGATTCGTGTTGTTTACCGGTGACAAGTTAATTGAAAGAAGATACGCGAAACAAAAAATTAATTTGCATCAAGTTGTTGTCTTGCATCGCTTCCTTCATCGTTGGCTTTTTCTTTTTTTTTTTTTTTCATCTTACTATGTGTTGACCAAAAATCTAGAAGAAATAAAAATGTTACAAATCAATGTCTGTGTAAATTTTCTCTTGAGATTTTCGCGTGTATACTCTTTCGAAAACACCTACCGAGAAATGAGTATCTTTCACGGCGCACTGACACGACATTACAAGGATGCAACCAAGACAGAGACAGATAGAGTGAGTGAGAGCGAGAGCAAGAGAGGGAGGGAGAGAGAGAGAGAGAGATGACAGGACATGGCAAAGCCTGCTTGCCTATGTTCTTGCCCTCTCTCTGCTTTCCTCTCGCGGTCACTTCTCCTCATCCTCCTTTCCCTTCTCACACCTCCCACTCTTTACTTGTCTTTCTCTCTCTTTCTCTCTCTCTCGCATGCACTTGACTTTTTTTTTTGTCTCAACTGTAAGACTTTAAGAGCTGACGTGAATCAGGCATGACATTGGCTCGACACAACAAAACTTCAAATCTCACTGACGTATGTAGGCAGGCGCGTATACGCACGTACGATGTCGCCGCAGAGGGGAGAGAAGATTGGCGATACACAACACTAGTATGGATAGCGGCAGCAGCGACGACAACGAGACGAAGACGACGACGACGACGACGAGAAGACGACGAGGAGGAGGTCGACGACGACAACGAATAAAAATAACAACAATGATAACAATGATGATAATTAATGATGAAGATGATGATGATGATGAATGAGGGTGATGACGACAATGACGGCGACGAGGGCGATAATAGCAATGGCAATGTTGGATTGCAACAATGAAATTACGAAACATCGACTACGAATAGGTTAACGGTCGGAGCGCGACGGTGGTCGCAATCTCGCCGTCGCTCGTATTCGCGTCGTCGGCGACGTGTGACGTACGGCGAGATGCCGGCGATCATCTAAGGCTTGCTTCGTTCTCCATTAATCGGTCGCCGCAATTTGTACGCGCATACGAGCGAAATCGCGTATCGCGTCGTGTCGGAGAGAATCACTCGCAAACGAGAGAGCGGGATCTTTCCGCAAGGATCTCGCGCGCGCACGACGATCACTCACCAATGCGAAGAAATTCGTGTGGCAGTCCTCCAGGCTGGCGCCGTTGGTTTGATGCGATGGATGCGTCATGGCTTCTCCATTGTACGCATTAGTCTAAACACTCGAGGCGACGGATTTCGCGTCGATATCCCAAACACTCGAGAAATCAACGAAACGGTGAGCTTCACCGCACTTATTCACTCGACCCGTACATTTAGGAGGGTTTTCACTTCTCAATGGCGACCGTAAAATGGCGGCGGGCGGCGATGGGAAACAACAAGCGCAGCCGTCAGGTGCGCCCCCTAACGCTCACTGCCGCAATTCTAGTTCTCGTCGGGGGCTACCGTCGCTGCTGGTGCCGCTGTTTCCACCACTATTACTGATCCGCGACGACGATCGACGAACGCGAAAAAGATGGCGGCGCTCATCAGGCATGGCTCGTTCGTCAACGCGTTTCAGAATACATCGGCTATACTCGTCATTAACACGGTCAGTAAAACAAACTTTTCACACGCAACACACCGAGCGATGTATTTGCGACCGTGTCGCACGCCACGAGCAAAACAATTCTTTCGTGATAACAGAAGCGCGAACGATTGGTACGCGCGCCACTGCTAACGAGACCGTCATTTTTCTAGATAACCGCGCGTCGTGATGTCATCCGGCACAAGAGCAACAAGACCAAGCGACAACCCGTCAAGACGAAGGTGATATCGAAGATCGATTCGGTCGGTGAATCCCTGGCCGCTCGCGGGTAAGCACACTCGACTTTACACGCTCCGTGTCACGCCAAAATTCGCGTTACGTCGCGGCGCTGCCTACAAACGGGGGCCACACCGCGGCCATATTACCTTCTAACACCACATCCCCCGCGCGTCTATTTTCCCCCGCGCTTCCCATCGACCAATCACCCGGCGAATCTGACAGGTTTTCAGTGCCGTGCTAAACTCTTGCGTACGTATGTTTTCTTTCGTTTTTCAACTTTTTCTCCAAATTCACGCGTCATTTTCAGACGCGCTTTTGATGCGCGTCTTCATTTATTTCGCAATTGAAACTTATATTGCACTTTTAGTTACGTCTTTTTATCTTTTGGCGTATTGACACTCGTGGCATTGACAGGACTTTTTCGATCTGTCAAAACAAATGTCACCGAATCTTCATGTCGTGAAAAAAAAAAAAAACAATATACATACACGCATGTTTGAACAACTGTTTCAAGATTTAAGAGACTTGTTAATCGAAACAAGTCGAGATTCGGCACTATAAAAATGTAATTATCGCATGTAGTGAGAGAGAAAAAAATAAGAAGGAGAGATACATGTGATGGCAGCACCGTTCGATCATCGATCACCTCCCTTCTCTCTCGGCTTATCCATCGATGTATAGGATGGACCGAGCATTGCTATGACAGACCGCGTTGAAACAGGAGAGTCGGAGGAGCCTCTATTGGTGATTTTGTTCCCCTCCATGAAATTCGCAGTAACGTACCCTTCGAATTCAACACTTGCTTTTGTTATTGTTTAACAAAAAGAAATTCTTTTTTTCAGTAGTGTCTTTTGAATAAAACTACATTGATCACGGACAAATCGACGTCTCTTCTCGTGCTGCCACTTCACTATCGTATTCTTACCAGCTTCTGTCATTCTGTTATGCTACTGTCAGTCACTGGTCGGTATTTGTATGTATACATTGACATGCAACCTGTGTGTGTCAAAGTGTGAGAGAAACAGGGGAAAGTAGCGAGTCAAGGGAACAATTTGGTCTTGAGAAGTTGAATCACCGGAGATTCTGAATATTAACACAGTACAGTAGGCAACAGAAATTCGCGGAATAGGCGCGGGAATTAAAAGGCATAGCTCTCCCTCCAGCTGTCAGTAGCGCCAAAAATCCGAAATGAGTTTTTCGCGTGACATATGTACAAATGAATATTTTTCTTTCAGTTTTTTAAGACCACAAAAAGCTTACGAACCACCTAAAGACACGTCTGAGAAAATTGACAAAATCTGTGAGAATCAGAACATTTCTTCTCACAATGACGAAAAAATAGAAGATTCCTTGCTTCGCTTTAAACTCTTTGTCGCATGTGAGAACGAATTTAAGCATTCCATCCCAAATTCGTTGCTTCACACTATCGAGAATATCGGTTAGTAAATTAGTTACATAATATTATTTGCATCGAATTGCTTAATAACAATTAATAATAAAAAAAACTATGATTGCACATTTACGTATACAGGAGATTTAAAGCAGTTTTATTCCACATCTGTGGATACTACGACACCATATGAAGCATTACGTAAAATGGATTTGCCCAAGAATCTGCACATCCAACACGAGTATCACCGATTCCATCCAGGTAGAATGTTGTGTGGAATTTACATTATTATTCCGCCACTTTATAAAAAATGTGTGTATACATGTACAGTCACAATATTTCAATGATTTTTTTTTGCAGATACCGATACGATGTTTAATGGCAAAACTGCTTTCCCAAAAAGTTCTACTATTGTGACTGGTCTTAAATACAAGAAAAAATATCCCGGACACATGCAAGAGAGTCCATGGAAGGATGAGCAATTGAAGATTTAAATTATACGACTTGTAGTGTAAAATAAAGAACATTTGTAAATATATGAAACACGATATGATTATATATTCATAAAATTTAATCTGAGTCTGTAAAATTTCACTTCCATCTCTATTTTGTAAGAGCGCAGTGAAACATGTCACAAGATTATTTTCCTTCTGCGTACGTGTGACAAATGTACGATAGTAGAGGTAAACTGCTGAAATGAATGCTTTAGCGGAGTTCACTTTAGTCGAGTTCAATTGTATTTCTCCTTATGCTCGTAATTATATGAAAGCAAACAACTTTTTAGTTTTGTTTTACAGCAAGTATATATTTGTAGTATTATACACGTAACCGCAGGTGCCTATTGACTCCATAGTACTTTCAATCGACCCATCAGTCAAGCGTAGCAACGTGATATGTAGTATCGTAGTAACGAACGCGTGTATAAAACTCGATTCTGTGCACGCGAGAAGTGCTAATAACGCACCGAGTTTCAACTGCGTCCATTAAGATCCATCTTTGGAAATTATCGTAATCAAAATGCCTGGAATTGCAAGCGCGACCGGTCTTCTATCGGCGCAAATTCGGCCAATTCGCAGGCCAAAACCCAAGGTGAGGGAAATGCTAGCAAAACTAGCTGTTGTGCTACCTGATGTTTCTCTTTATTTACTATAATACTTGTTTATTGATAATCCCGTAGAAGATAGAGTTATCCGGTAGTACCAGAACGGCACCATTCGCTCTTCGACCGTTTGCCAGTCTCTTTAATCCTTATCCTTATGGTTGCTCGGTAATGTGCAATCATCCAGCGGACTGCGAGGCGAAAGAGGTGGTTCGACGTGCTAAGGATACATGGGTATAGTTTGTCTGTCATTGAAGAGATGATGCTATATCTTGCTCTGATATTCTAATCTATATTTTTCACAATATCAGGCAACCGAGGGAAAAGCTCTTTTGCTACCGGAAGAGATGGAAATGATAAGAACAAGTTTGTTGGCAGCGGGCACGGCCGGAGATGGGGGTGGAGGTGAAGCAGCAGCTGGTTGTACTGCCGAGATGTCCGCTTCTGCGGTACCCGAGGAGCTTTTCCGGAAATACACAGAAACCGATTCGCGACCTTTCACTCCAGCACCCACGCTTGCAAGCGGACCTACGGCATTAACTGGTCGCGCAACTCAGGAGGATTTACCAGTGACCTGTAATCCACGCGAGCGCACTACTCTGGTTTTGGATCTTCGAGCAAACTCGCAGAACCAACAGGTAGAATAATTGTTGAACAAACCAATAATAAGTATAATAATTGCTCAATTTCTATAATACAAAAAAATATCAAAAAAGAGATGAGAGATCATAGAAAATTTAGTTTTGAAAAACTCTTTTTTTTTTTAAGGAAAATGAGTCCTTTACTTGGCACGCTCTTACACTGGAATTACCACCAACGCCTCGGAAGAATGAAATATCTATGTGTAAGCTGATCTCACGACCACAACGTTCATTAGCACCGCCTTCTCTATCACCTTCACCTATTGCTGAGAGATGTGAAACAGTGAGTTTATCTTTTTTTTAGAAACTATACATACTACCTGTTAATTGCTTTTCTTATTTAAAAAATTTTCCGTTATTTAAAAATCTAATGCGATTACTGGTGAAAGAGTTCATCCAAGAATGTAGAAGAGGAAGCTGACAGCGTCGGTGAACAGCAAGCAGTAATTATTCGCAGACGGGGAAAGCGATTACGTAAAAGGAAGTGTAGGAGGGGCTCAACTTACGGTCAACAAACGGAAGTTCGCGATCTGCTCGAACCTACTGTAACGCAAGTTTCGCAAATTGAAAACGGCTCGCGACGATCATCGTTAGTATCTACAAAAATATACCTAGCATATCATTTGACAACAAAATATCTGTTTTTGACTGATTTTGTTGCTTATATCTCTAATTATATAGATTTATATAGTTCAAATATAAATTATATATGTCTTCGATATTTAAAATTATTAAGAAAAACCTGTTTTCAATTAAATATTAGACTTCATGTGAATATCAGCCCAGTCGATAACTTGATGTCTCCTAAGAAGACTTCCGTGCAGGCACCAAGTCACACAATGCCTCCGAGTTTCCTCACACCTGATGTTTTAAAACACTTGTGTCGAGAACTCGATCGCGATAAGATAGAAGCCGAATTTTCAAGTAAGGTAAACGCAGACTTCAAGCTGGCAATTAAATTATATAGATATATATGTAGACGCACAAAGATAAGGCAACTTAATTTATACACACACGCGTAATCTCTATATATTTTAGAAAAGAATCGCTTTAGAAGAAGCACTGCGAGTTAAAGGTGACACTTATTCAACTCTACGTAGACCTCGACAAACTAAGGACAGCTTATTGGCGCAAGATGCTCCGCGAGTATTTTCTCGTCAAGCAGCACGATTTGAATTACTCGATAGTCGAAGTCTTCACGGTATGTCATGAATAATACTATTTTGTCAATATCACTATATAGGTTTCAAATCAATCGAATTTAACACATCATAATTAATGATTGCAGGATTAACACCGCTACAATATATCAGTAAACATGTGTATGTTACATCAAATAGAAAACTGATATTCGGTCGAATATTTAACAAATTTAACGAGGAGTCATTGCACAGTACGCGATGTATCTCGACGGACGATATCGAAGAAGCTCTTCGAGAAGTAATGGGAAAAGCGTTAACAGACGAACAACGATCTTATCTAAAGTCTGTAGTAGGAGAGATAACGGAATCACTGAACTTTAGAGAATGGTGCGGATTGTGTGCTATTGTTGAGAGGCTGCTATGTCCTTTACCGCCGAAGGAGAGCGATCCGCCGCTGTGGCTTGAAAAGGCGGACTTCGAGAATTTAGAAAAAAGACTAAAATCAGTTGACTCGGTGAATCCCACGTTGGCATTTTTGTTAAAGGAAATTCGCGACAGGTAAAATTTTTTATACATATACATCACAGTAATTCCTATTGATGTTCATAAAACTTATTAACCGTGTTCATAAAACTTATTAACCGTGAATTAATTTTATTTATAAGATTGATATGTGTATTTTTTTTTCACATAACCGTTAATTAGAGTGGATAATTTGCTGATTTGATAAATGTGATGAAATAAAAGATTGCGATTTATTTAAACATAATATAATAAAGATCATATTTATACTCGATTTTAGCGTCAATTTTTAAATATGAAAAAAATTATAGGACAAAAGAAAGATCTTATCTACGTTTATCGCACATTTTATTGCTAGAGCAGATCTTTATCCACTCAAGCATACATAAGTTGTATGTATCCGATCCATTATTGCCTAATATACAAATAAGTTTTTGTTTTTTTTTTCTCACTCTTCCGCACTTGACAACATAATAAATAATGAGTCATTTTTATTTCATCGTAAGGATAATATAAAATCGATATCTCTGACTCTCTCTCATACACACGCACACACACTCTTTCTCTCTTTGCGCACAAGCGCACGCAACAGCAAATAAATTAAGTAAACTTGCAGTACGATAAGACGCACAAAAAAGAAATAAAAATACAAGATCGCACAAAGAATACTAGATTATAACAACATACTACGGGATGTATGTCTCGTATTTGTGAGTTGCTTGTATGTTAAAAGTTTTGTTCATCGCTCGATTGGTCACTAGTCGCTACGTCACATTTTACACATACAACTAACGTACAAATATAACGAGATGTTTACGTACTCAAGCCAGCGACCAGAAGAAATCGCGATTTTCTGTGTGTTTCGTGTATGTGCGTTATCCTCATGGTCCTGGGAGAATATATGCACAATACGATACTACTTAGCTAAAGTCACTATAATACACAGGGCAGCGCTATCCGCCGTATAACGGGATTTTTTTTTAGGACGTTCCATTTGATCGAGATGTGATTAAAAGAGGAATTTTATCCGCTGTTTTTTTTTTGTTTTTTTCTTTTTTTTTTTAACGACACAACAAAAAGTCAAACAGCAAGCTTTCGGATGAAAAGAAACTCATAACACTGCTCTCACATTTGTTTTGAGAAAAACAATGCTGGCCGTGTTATGATTGCCTCTAAAAATTATTTCTTCATCTATTCTTTTTCTCTCTTTCTCTCTCTCTCTGTCATCCGTTTAGTATAAAAAAAGTTGTCGCTGCTGCTGGGCAGTGGGACTGGAGTATGAAGGTGCGACATTGCGCATGACGGCAATGGGCTAGTTGCCATTTGTGGATCGCTGTGTCGCCGGAATCAGAGCGTCCCGCTCAGTCCCGTAAATTTTGCCCGCTTTTCTCGCCATATTACCGAGCATCTCCATAGAACATTTATGAGCGGATCGTAATGAGAGCGCCCATTCTTTTAAACTTATCTCATCCTAGACACAAGATGTGGTCATTATATTAGTGTTGTTTTTATTATTATTATGAATAACAGTAGTAGAAAAATTTAGTGCTCGAAATATTCACTTACAGCATTTGTAAGTACTATTTTTGCGTCTCTCGTACGCATTACGATACACTGTTCTCCTTTTACGAGCTGCAAATCCGCTCCAACTTCCTCGACCTGTGTGAAAACATTTAAGTATTTTATTTTTAAGATATCATATTAAACAAATTTTTTTCTGTGTCTCTTTTAAAAAATACTTGTTTCTTTTATTTTAATAATATTCTAGTGCAAAGAGTTGTTATTCATTGACAACTCTTCTCTCACACAAACAATATACTTACTTGGTCGAGAAACACGAGCTCGGGCTTCGTCGCGGATTCCGGATGTAGTTCTAACCGATTTGGATATAGTTTCGCATAACGCGTTTGCCACGCGCTCGCAAACGGACCTCCTAATTTTTTTATATAACCGTGTAATATACAATCCGAACCTACACAGAGTCAGACACACATCCCGTAGTATCGATTGTGTAATTCCATTTTTAACTTTTAGAATGAATAGAATACAAAAGACACGTACCCTTTTCATCCGTATCAAACCGCTGCTTTTGTTTCGCTTTTTTCTTATTTTCCAACTAGAAATAAATTTTAAAATTAAATTCACAAAAGCTTACTGTACGTTAGTTCAGATAGGCGTGTTGTTTTTCAAACAATAAAATTATTAGAATATATATGTATATATACATATATACATGTATATATACATGTAATTTATATTTCCTACTTTGTCTGCTTCGTTATTGATTGTTTCGAACACAGTCTCAGCCACTTCAGCCTGCCATCTTTCGGAGATGACTAGAGGAAAGTTCTTGTATAGATCTTGATCCGCTTCCGTCAGTTTGATTCCTTTCGTGTCTTCTTCGTCGAAGGAGCCGATGTCAAAGGCATCGGCGGCGTTAACCTCGCCTCGTGGCGGTATTAAAGGCGGCGTGTACTTTTGTAAGTACACCTGCTGCCAATCGATACCACCGAAGAATGGGTGCGCCTTTAATTCGTCCGCGCCATTGCCACGGCAACCAAGTCTGTTGCCGATATCTCGTTGTAGCAAACCTTCCAATAGTGACCGTAACTCTTGCGAAAATGTTTCCGGTAATTCAACGTTCTGTAATGGTGTTAACAAAGATATAATATAGTTACAGCGAATGATCAGAAGTCTGAACACTTTCTGAACGCAACGCACCATAGTCAGCGTCATACGATCTATCTCGTGTTTATCCCTGGTTTTGTGTTGTCTAAATGGACTGTGCCCTTTTAAGAGCTTGTATAACATACAACCGAAAGAAAACCAGTCTGCGCTCGAATCGTACGCGGTGCCCTTTGAAAGTACCTCTGGTGCCATGTATCCGTGCGTCCCGCTGTTAGAGGATTGAGACTTTGAGTCGTGTTTATACACGAAAAAGCATTGGATTATTTCAATACATGGTGTACGTACACGCTTGCATGAGGCTTCTTTTTCGAAAAGTCACATGCCAATCCCAGATCCGATATTCTGACGTGACCATGCTCGTCTAATAGTATATTCGCGGGTTTGAGATCACGGTAGACGATGTATCTGCGGTGCATATGCTCTAAACCGAGGATCACTTCGGCGGCGTAGAACTTCATTTCCGGCTCATTGAAGACCCCGTGTTGGCTCAGATGATAATGCAAATCGCCACCGTTCATTAAATCTAATATGAAACATAGCTTGTCGGCGGTGTGAAACGCGTACGTCATGCACACTATAAACGGACAGTCCACCTGCAGTGACAATACGATTTATAACATTCGTTGTCTCAAGTCGCCATGTTTGATTAAAAGTTGATCACTCACCCCGGTACTGACTAAAGAGAGCATTATCCTTTCGTTAAGAGCTAACGTTTCACCCTGTTTCATTTTGATGCGCTTTTTATCCAAACATTTCATAGCGTACATCTTGCCTGTGTCCGCTTTCCGGCAACCATATACTTCCCCGAATCCACCTCTGCCTATGATTCGGTGCACACTAAAGTCGTTCATTGTCAACTGCAATTTTTCATGTGCAATTATTTAATTTTCTTTCGAAACAAATTACGCTCTTGAATTAAATATACGACTGATTCGTGTGTATACCTGGATATTTAGTTCTAAATTTTTCCATTGGCAAAATCGAGTGTATTTATCGCTAGAAAAAAGTGCAATATCTCTTTTTAATATCTATTATTATTTATCGTAAGTTATATTTTCGCCGCAAACTCTGTCTGAGAGTTATATTATTATTATACCTTTCTAAAAATTTCTGAAACGGTTCCCCTCGCAGATGATTAAAAATTTCCTCGATGTATGGCTACAAATAGAAAGAATTTTATGACGCACACGTCGATACTTAAGTACACAGTCGCTTAGATAAAACTGTTGAGTAATGACTTACCTCAAATAAATTAACCGGAACCTCATTTTTCATCAGATATTTGTGTACATGAGATACCGCTTCTTGCGAATATTCCTGAAAAGGAATAAATACGTTGTTGTGGAATAAAAACGTTTCTGTATAATCATTAAACAAATGTGCTTGATATATGTAATACGTTTCTTCGTTGAACGCAAAATGCATTTCCTCGTCACACTTGCGTTTTACTACAAGACGAAATTACTCTTGATTCGCGGTATCCTATTGTACTTACGTGAGAGTGCGCCAACAATTCTTTCATAATATAATTGTCGTAGATCTCTCTGGCAAGTTTTCTCCTGTCTTCCGGACATTGTCAGTACTGATACAAAAAAAAAAAAAAAAAAAAATTGCGCGATATAGACTAGACACTATAGACAGAACTTGATGACAATATATCAAGTGGACTAAAAAAAACGAACCTCTTCGTAAAACCTAAGTTGCGGAATTGGTTCCTCCGCTACGGTTTCGCAGAAGTCTTTGAATAAAAGGTAACCTGTAGAAGTATACGTAAAGTTTGCTTGCGACCGACCAACTTTATAAAGTAGCTATGTTTATTTATGAATAATGCATGTGTGTGTGCGTTATCTCATATATGCCACGTGGAAATACGCGAGTATTATTATACAATTCGACGAAGAAATATACATATAAGAACGCACGTTTACTCTTCTGTCAGTGCATGAGCTTTTACTTCAATAAGCTTCATCGATTGAAACCCTGTGATAGACTAATGTGCTGAGACTGTCTCCACGAAGCCGAAAACTGCAATTAATTAGACCGGCGACGAAGGTCGAAGAACAGTAGGACGATAGTTTCTGACTAATTCTTTCTGAATGGAAAACTTCGACGCGTCTTTATCACATTCCGTTGTCTCGTTATCGTGAATCTATTGTTTCGGTGAGCTTTTGAATTTCGTGCAAAGAATTTTTCCGATAGAGTTGCGAACGTAGAATTTTCCGAGCGTAACTATTACATTTGGAAAAAAAAAACAACTGTGTTAGTTGTTTAGGTCTTTGTGTTACGAGCTAGAGAGATCTCTCTAGCGCGTACACGGTCGTAACAGTCATCTCATCTTTAGTCTCTAGCGTTTCTATCTCGCGCATATATCGGATTACCATGCGTTCTTTGAGTCGTGTGTGAGTCTCTATCGCGTCGTATCGTATCAGTATCGTAACGTCATGTTTTCGTATCGCGTTCTAAAAAATCTCGGTTAAATGTTAACTCCTTTTCAAAAATAAAGATTGTGTCATCTGGAGGATGTAGAGCAGTACAAACTTGGTATCCTAGACATTTTTCATCGCAAAAGATAAAAGAAGATATCGAATGCATTGACAGAAGCACAGTTTTCTTCTCGTTGCACATATTCGATAATTAGAGGAGCAGGAAGAGAGAATTCTGAATTAAGAAATAAGAAATCACGTACGCAACTTACTTACCTAACATTTGATTGAATATTTTGTCAAAGTTTACTTCATTATTCTTTTCGAGATATCTGTGCATAACGCTTCTAACACTGAAACAGAAAAAACATTGTCTTTGTTAGTGCTTAGCATTTTGTGAAGACTATGCTATTACAGAGTGTAAGTATGTATGCGCGAACAATAGTTCTACAGTGTCTGATAAGTTTTAGATCGATTTGCGACCTCTTTTGTTCGAAATTTTGAAGCTGACACAGCATCTTCAAAAAATCACAGTACTGGCATGTGTGTATGTGTTCGATGATTCAAAATCTACATACACAATCAGCCTTATGTCACAGCGATATTGATCAATATGCAAAACGATGGAATTAAAGCTGTTATAGCGAGCTAAAGCCGCTCGACTAATAAAGCATCGCTTTGTGATGCGAACAAGATATTGCAGTTATATTTGACGAAATATAATACATAGACTCCTCTTACTCTGTTCATTATTAATTTAAAATGAGCTACATACGAAAAAAATACACGTATGAGTATAGGACTTGAATTTGTTATGTATTTGAACAAACATATTGAACAAAGTGCACTGGATAATTATTAGTTTACTACGAACTCTCTTATTTCTTCCGTTATTTGCGCTGAAAAAATATTATTGATGAAATAAAATGTTGAAATAAATAATTAAGCGTGTCATCAATATTCTATTAGTTAAATAGACAGTGTGCGCAATCAGCTACGCGTAACAAAAAAATTATACGACTGCAGTAATCTTTAAATCACGTGAGAAATATAATTTAATTGTTCTTTGTTTTTTCCGCTTGGAGAATCTTTTAGCAACCGGTCCAAGTAAAAATACTTATACGACGCAATAGATCTGATGAAGATACGAACAGTTCGGACTATTAACATTCTGACATTTTAATTCAGCTAATCGTGTTACATAAGTTGTGAAGAAAATGCCAGATCTAGTGTTGAGTCTCATATTGAGCATTGCTAATATAATATCGCAATATCGTAATACCGTGATCACGTGCAATTTATGTATCTGTTGTAAAGGAAACGAACAGTGCGATTTGTCTTCAATTGGTAAAATTTATTTCTCCGTTGAATAAATAACTGAATAATCAAGCAATTTAAAACAGAAATTTGTAGCAACATGACGTTTTTGCAATATTAAAATCCAATAGCTAAAATGTCAAATTTTTTTTATCAATAACGCAACGCGTACTTTTCGCCGTCAAGCGCATACTTTGTCAAATGGTTTACAAGCGTCAATTTTTCGCTCATCATCTCGTTCGACTTCTTTCATTTCCAGTGATTTTCCATCTGGCAAATAAAATATCTGAGTTCGCGCAACGGCACGTTTCGCCTCCGGTATATTTGTTAAGAAACAACACCTAAGAGTCCATAACGTAATGAATACCGGAGATATTTATTTCTTGCTAAATTATACAGTCAGAATTACCGAGCTGATCTGCCAAACAGTTGAAATTTTAATTTTACGACTAGATGTAACAGAACACAAAGCGTTGAAAGTGTCAGAGTCGGTATGAAAAACCCAGCTATTTGTAGTAAAAATATTGAAATTTATTCCGGACTGCTTAATCAATCTTGATTTCGAGTTTGCATTAATGTATAGGAACACGTTATATATACATATTTATAGTCGTGCGCACACTTTTAATTATTACAGAAACTAAGCTCTAGCAGAAAAACAATTGAATAGAAATAAAATTCTCGAGAAGATGTCAGGAAGATAAAACGAGCGGAATACCTTGAAAAGCGAGTAATCGAATCACGCGGATTTTCCATTCTCAAGTTTCTTTATTCGTAACATATATATATATTGATTGGCGTTTCGGATTTTCATTGAGAAATGTCAGCCTTTATCTTCGTGAGAGACGTGAATGCAAAGAAATTTAATATCGTCACTGTGTGACTGAGTTTGCGGTCGTATATAGTTTACGGTCAGCAATAAAACGATGAATCTGGTCGAACAAAAATTAATTCCCACTAGTGGAGCAAGAGCGTCGAGCGGAGGGTGAATGAGCCTTGCAACCGATCAAAATAAATCCGTATTTCTAGTGATTGGTTGGAGAGTCGCCAGACAGTCGTACGTGCATGCAAGTACTCGGCATAACGACTTTATTCGCTTGATCGCATACTTCCTATATTCTCGACGACGATACTGCGCGTATACAAAGGCTGCGTTTCAATATTTCACTCTGCAGCCAAGTGCAGAAGTGACATGTGCGATTAGCGTGCGAGTGTATGTAATAGTCGTGGTGATGAGTTAACAACTTGGATAGAAATAAATGAAATGAAGAAATCACTGTCCATAAAGAATATGGGAAAATATATTGTTCCGATCAACGCGATAAAAATAATCGCAGTATTATACAATTATGGAAGAAAACACTAAAAGCATATTTAAATTTATGTGTTTAAATGCAAAGTTTATGTGATCAATTGATTTGAAATGGAAAAAAAAACGAATATGATGAGAGGCAGAACTCGTGAGATATGTGTAAAAAGATAAGATATTCTTTGGCGCCCAAATTAAAAAAAACTTTGAAAAAAATTGCGCATAATTATCAGCAGCTATGTGTGTATATAAACGGCGCAAAATATTAGTCACTTCTCTAGAATTGCTTCTCCATATATACGTCAGACCAAAACCGCGAATGCAATTAAAACCGCGTAAACAGCGCATGCGAGGAACTTGCGCATAGACCGGTATTTTCATTTAACAATAACGCTACAATCTACTCCCAACTATTATAGTCGTATAGTGGGTATTTTACTATAGCAATTTAGCGACAAGAAAATTACACCTCGCTCGTGAAGAAAAAAGCTGCTTCGAATTAACGAAGAACCGTCGTTCTCAAGTGCTTTCTCGAGGTACTTTAGGCTCCGCGGTGGAAAAGCGGATATCTACCCCGCCGGGTCTCACCCCGTTTTCTGAGGCTTCAATCTTCCGAGCCTCCTTCTTTCTTTTGGCTTGATTGCGGTCCTTTTTTTTTTCTCCAACATGAATAGAGATGATTTCGCGGCTACCATTCAAGCGCATAAACGTGTGTTGAAGCGCCGATAAAAAAAACAATTATTAATGCATGTAGTGCCGGTGGCGCACCACTCTGTCTCTCACGATGATAAATATAAGGGATACACATTTTTGAATTTAGCCTTGTTGGATTATCTATCACATCCGGAGCTTTTCCGATACTTCGTTCCGAAAAACGCACATATTTGCTCTTGCGTTTATTCAAAGTTATTTTTGTCCACGCTCAAAAACCAGATCGTAGTCATTTGTTCTAAATACCAAGCGGGTATGTTCAACCAGACAGTCGATTTCACGTGAGCCGATGTGAATCAATGAATCAATCTCCGTCTGACAGTACTGGATGGAATAAACATTGTCAATATCATCGCGTTTTCTGCAGAAAAGAAACGTAAAATAGAAAAAAAACACAATAGAAAAATCTCTAATACTTATATATGTAAAATTAAAAAAAAAAAAAAAAATAAACAGAACGCGAGATAAATCTGCGCGTTATAGCGAGACGCATCATTGTAATGATAGAATTATTGTGTTCATTAATTCTTGGAATAAACACGCTTACGGCTCTCGTAATAATCCGGGGATTTATGGGAGAGATGATGGCGCCGACACAATGCAAAAAGGAGAAGAAACCGAAGTGTCACACGTCAAGAGAGCAAAAGCTCGGCTTTGATGAATCAACACAGCGATGATCACTATTTGCGGATCGAAAGTACTCTCTCGTTTTTTTCACAACGTAGTTCAATCTCTTATTTCGAGAATTTGTCTTGCCGTCTCAAACATTTCTAAATTGTTCCGCCGCCAATCCGCGGTTTGGTTTCATCACAGAAGAACAAACAAAACAATACGGAGAAGACGAACAGTTTACATTCGCACCGTGTGTACGATTACTCTAGCGCGCGTATATTTTTTCTATACGCAAGCTGGAGGAAATTTACCACGGATCTGCTCCTGGCACAAAGTCGCAGTAGGATATCGGGGATGTTGTATCAGCACGCGTAACTATACAAATGTGTGTACGTTGTAACGCGCGTAACAAAGACGGCGGCAGTTAATCAAAGTCGAAAATTGAGTTGTTCCGAGCTTCTGCTATATTAGACACCGGCACAACTACGTGCCGCATCATATGATATCATATCATATTTTGTAGTTTAAGGATGAGCAGCACGCGCGCACAAATACGTCTCTCTCGTCTTTAAAAGGATAATATTTATGAGTTGTCAAATACATACACGCACACACACAAGAAATAAACGCGTTCGCGCAATTTTATTAATAATTATATTATATTACTTGTGCGTGTAAATTTTTTTTCTCTTTCAGAATCTTATTTTACACAAGGATCGCGGTTCGATCCTTGTTGCAAAGTTCGCACGGAAAGCTCGAAGGGGTAATTATCCCATGTTCGTAGACACGCATTCACGCACTTTTTAACTTGATAGCATGCTTAGCACCCCGTGAAAGGACAAGAGAGAGAGTATGCGCTGCATATTACATACCTATATATTTGCCTGCGCATGAATGTTAATTGAATGTTATCATGAATATTCTGAACACGTCCGTGTTCCGCGACATTTTTTTAATTAACCAGCAACAAACGAGAGGAGAAGGCTGCGACATTGCCGATGACAGCGTTAACGTTACGACTTATACCGGATTTACAGTCGATGTACGGTCGACTGGGCCGGTGTAACAAGTCGAGTATACTCGACCAGTGTCAACGCTTTTAGTCGAGGTTAATTTTAGTCTAATATTAGTTGACTAAGCTTCTCAGCGATTACTACGCTACATAAACTAACCATATGACCTGGTTATAGTTTATTTGAGAAAAAAAGACCGTCGGTATTGTGTGTCCCCATTCGGTCGTTTAAACTCGCCACCGGATGGGAGTACACCACGCGTACACCATCCGTGCTATTTTTTCTTTCTAATAATGTCAACGACAGGTTGTGAGAGTTCGACATTTTTTTTTTCTTCACAGTAATGATCATCGAACATGTGAGAAATACGTGGAAAATAGTTTTCACGACGTTGGTGCTCTTGTTAATGATTAAACTTTCCAGTGAATAATACAGCCGTTCGTAAAGTATAACGGTGTTACAAAAATAATGAGCTAAAAAGAGATCGCGCGCACTCTGACATTTTCTAAAATTCTTTATCTTGTAATATCAAGATCTGATTCTGCCATAAGAACCAAAAGCGTTGTACGTACGTAGAGAGAAATATTGTTCATAATGCAGTCAAGAAATTCTCGGCTTTTCCTTTTCTTTCTTTTTACTTTTCTCTTACGCGACATGTGTCGCCTACAAATATTCCACTTGCAACACAATTCATAAAACACAATGTTATGTTTTATTAATTCGCATTACGTTATCACGATCGATATCAGTTGGATGCATACGCAATAAGAGTTTTATTTTAAAAACACGGAGGATTTTGCCGGTTAATCCGAATTTAATAACATGCAGTAAGAGTACGAAGAGACTAAGGGGATTAATCTAAAACATCTAAAAAGGAGATCGATATAACGCGCGCATTCACGTTGTAATTCCATTAATTACACCTGCATCCATTAAAAGTTTTATATTAAACGAATTATTTCATATTAAATTTTATATTAAAAAAAACAAACAAACAAAACTCGCAATCAATCGATATAAACAAATCACACAATTCGTGATTATCTGCGGACCGCAAAAACCCCGTCGAGCAAACGTAATCCTGTGAGGTTTTAGTCGAAGCGATTACGTCAAAATTCCTGTACAATATAAAACAAGCTCACATATGCATTTCTATATCGATGATGTTTTGTTATATTCTATTCCATTAACTTTGATCTAATTTATGTGATTATATACACAGATGTAAAATTACATTCGGCTATGTGAGAGATTAATCTAATTCATAGGTATAGAACAGCGTGATTCCGATTACAGAGTGATATACGTACATGTGACGTGTGTGTGCGTGTGTATGTTTATAGATTACAGAAGATTAGATAATATTTGATGCGTCCAAACGTCTATATACGATTAATTGCGCGAGTCGCTCGTTTTATTATCTGATAGCTTTGATTTCTCACTTGATTGTATGATTTGGCGCGAACTTTTTCGTTAAAAAAAAAAAGATAATAGCGCCTGAATAACATCACTTGCGTAAGGTCTCATTGAAATAGCAGATTGAGATAAAAACCTTTGCCGTAGTATGTTTAAAGTTATCAACTTTAAAGCTGCCTATTGTTGCATTAAGCGTGGTGGTGCTGGTGTGATGATAATCCAACATTCAACATGACCCGTTTCATTGAAAATATATTTACTGCACGCGTGTTCCATTACACAAGAAACTGAACAATCTCCGCGTGTGTGTGAACGCATGCATTAATTCTATTGTCACTTCGTTGATTTTCGAACAGATCAATTTATCTTGGAATTTATTTGTTTGCGCAACGCGCGAATACGATTAAAAGACAAAACTTGCGAATATATTACGTGCAATCTTGAGAGACAGAGAAAAGAAGATTCGCTCATTGGCCTCGCTACGGTCAAACATTACTCTTTACACCGGTTGCTTTGCCTTATTCAGTGTTTCGGTCGTGCACGTGAAACATTCGCTTGGCAAGCTGCCAGCAAAAACGAAGCCTGCTACCGAGTCGACTTATTTTCAAGAGGCGAGAAAGCTTCGGTAACATCCGCGGTTCGCAGACCGAAAATAACGCCACAGTGTAAACATTGCTAAGTTATAACCAATGCAATGTATCGATCGACAATACTAATCCGCTAAGAATCGACTGATTTTTGTAGCTTTTTCAAAGAAAACAGAAAGATTTCTATCTAGAGACGTGTTGGTCACAAATGGACTTTTATACAGCAATGTGAAACTTTAGAAATTGCTTTTGATGTTGTCCGAATCCGTACAATCCGTGGCAGGAAACCTACAAAGGAAAAACTCTCTAGGAGATTAGAGAAGAGTTTATACATTTAGATTTTGACTCTAAATCGGACTAGAGAAAATTGTGTGTGTTGTCATTCTGGAAATGACATCACACAGCTATTTGTAAACATCGTTACTCAAGTGCATAAGACTTGAACTCTTGCACGTTATCGAGAAGGGAATGCAATGGTAAAGTTTGTTGAAGAAGAAGACAGAGGAAGAGAAGAAGAGAGAAGGATTAAAAAAAAAAAAAAAGCGGAGGTAGACGAACCAACGAATGAGCGACCGAACGGAAAAACTGACGGATGGACAGGAGAGCGGAAGAGAGGGCGGACGCACTATCCGCCTCCTCGTATCGAACCGCACACAACGCTACTGGAAATCGTACGGCGAAGTGTGCGTGTGTGTGTATATATGTATGTATGTGTGTATACCTAGGATCCGGTAGAACGATCTTCTTGCTGGCACGGGCAGCTGGCGTGCATTTGCTCTTCTCCATGGCCATCAAGTAGCTGACATCGGCCAGCACTGCCTCGAGGTCCGCCATTTTTCTTGGTAATCCTTTCGTTGATGGCCTGTCGCCCGAACACGGTGATCACTTCGTCGTCGATCCTATCTTCTTCCTTGTCCGATAACTTCGGACTTGGCACACGCAGCCGAGGACTAGCTGCTTCGCTCTACGGCAGGCGATGCTTCGCCTCTTCTGTTTCTCGCTATCGCATATTTTTAGCGCAACATCGACATCAACAACGACGACGATAACGGCAGCAGCGGCGACGACGACGACGGCGACGAAGATGACGACGACCAGGACCACGACGACGACAACGACGATGATGACGATGACAATGACGATGACGACGACGATGATATTGATGATGAGGAGGAGAATGACGATGACGTTAATGACAATGACAATGATGATGATGATGATGATGACGATAACAACAACGAAGAGAACAACATTCCGTAATCAAACGGCGAACTTTTAACGTACCTCGTTTACTTGACAGATCCGAGATAGGTGATAAAACGTCTATCAACGAATAATCATAACACAGTGGAACGTGCGATATCACCTGAGGTTAGTGTCGTGGCAGGAATAACACACGACACTCCGGAAGACGATGGTTCTGTATTTCCTTCTTTTTATATCACACTATCTTCATCGACTAGTTCCACTCTCTTTCTCTTCTATTCTCTCAAGACACGCCACTTCTTATTTCACAGTATCATCTTTTGCACGCATGGGATTGCGGTGAGCGATGAAGCTGACCTTTCCTTGTTCGCTCCCATTTCGCCACGGTATCGTTTCTTCTTTGCCGTGCACGCCCGTTTTCGCGTTTGATTACTAAAAGTACGAGAGAGACGATATTGAGATTGGCCACATTTATACTTTAACACGAGAAAGATTCACGCGACAATTTCAACAAATCCCTGATATAACAACAATCAGATCGGCCACAAGCCTCACGACACTTCACTTTGCTCCAATACTGTTCACCAGTGCCAACTGCTCACTACTGCTCGCTATATACCACTTGCTACAACGCTGCAACTCAACTCCATCACATCACGCTTGGCTCGCGCCCTAATTGGCCTAAAGCGCCTCGCGAGGCACATACCTCAATTATATCCTCGATAAATAGCCTTTCTGTCTTTACTACAGTCGATACATAAATTCGCACAATTATGTCATGGTTTTATCGATAATATAGTTTGCTTATGTATGGACGTGTTACGCGCGGCTAAGAGCGACACGATAGCCAGTCACAGTTTTTTCTTCGTTTGTATAGCCAGAGAGAAGCCTGAGAGCGGCCAGGTCGATAAGAGAATGTGTAATCGTGGTAAGGCAGCGCAATGTTTACGGGTGGTGAACATTGGCAACTACGTAGCCATGTCCACGAACGACTTGTCGGTATGTACGCTATATCAAACACAGTCATGGTTCTATTTCGTGATATGTCTCCAAGTTCTAGCTCTAATCTGTGCCAGAAAAACTACCTACCAAAATTTTCATCACGATATTCAGCACAAACGCGATCACTTTGCGAGTTTAAACAATGGTGCGATGCAGAACCATGCAAGCACAACAATGTGAAAGCCCTGTAAATTCGACAAACTATCCGTCTTTAGACGTCTAAATCGCAAATATGACCACGTTTCGATGCGTCTTCACGAGCTCTAGGAGTAACTTTTAAGTATTTTTCCATACTCGGCCTAGAAGCCATTGACTTTTGCGTTGAAACATTTTTTTTTTTACCAGGACATACTGTAAAAAATCACATTTCTAAGAAACCGAACACGTGGTTCGATTTGCCTCGACGAGCTCTAGGAGTATGTTTTTTTATTTTTCCCATATTCGGCCTAGAAGCCGAGATAATCGCATTTTTGTGCCAGCAGTACAACTTG